>CAIGRO010135419.1:0-10628 GCA_903798355.1 Fraxinus baroniana
TTTTTTCGTAATATTGACATCCATGACAAAAATTCGACGTTCAATATCGATAAATTGTGTCCACCCTAACAAAAATTCCTGGCTCCACCCCTACTCCTAGGACAAATGGTGTACTATTGGAACGATAATTGAATTTGAAATTCAACGTTAAAAATAGATCGCAATTTGTGAATCAAAATTTATGCATGTTTGAAGCTGAGATATAAAACTACACAAAACTAGGGACTACAGCTGCATTTTGCGATTGTAGCATGCGAATTTAAGGCCAAATCATGGCCTGTTTGTAGCAGCTTCACTACAGTTGCAGTCCCGTTCCGCCCAAGAAAAGGGGAGAAAGAAGAGAGGAAAGATGCATTTTAGAGATCAAAGAAAACACATCAAGATCCATTTTATTTATTTTTTTGAGAAAATCACAGAGAGGGGCAAGGAATTTATGAAGATTCAAGTTTGAAAATGTTCGAGCTCTTGGAATTGACGATTAAAGAAATTCATCCCATCGATGTCTATATCAAATTCTTCTTGTCTTGAGTTCTTCATCATGTTTCTTTGCTAAATTATTTGTTAGGACACACGATATAACTAATTAACTTCTACTCTTGTTTTGATTCAATAATTTGGGCTTACTTTATATAATTTGAGTGAATTGGCATGACTAATTGATTTTTATTTATTTTTAAATTAAAATTATTGTCTCAAAGTTTTGCTTTGAATTTTGCTCGTTTACAATACAAAAGTGGTATTATTTGTCTAAGTTCAACAAACCATGAGTGATGAAGTTTACCTTCTTTACTTACATAATGCTCAATATGACTGATGAGTACAATGAACAAAATTTTAACTTATTTTTCTTCTTTAATGCTGTTAGGGACACGATTCACCTACCAACCAAAATGTTAGGTCATCCGATCATCAAAACTTTTTGCTACTTGACATATGCAAACAACATAGACATGGACACGAAAATCATTGCACAAGATGTATTATATATCGATATTCTTCGTATAAACCCTTAGTTTATTTTTCAGTCGAAGCTAAAAGGGTTTTACATTTGGATTGAATGACACTAATGGACTAGAGATCCTTCTCATCCATATCAAGAAACCCAACCCTACTATACAATAAAGGTCTCATCGGTGTATGAATTCTCTAGCGGAAGAAAACGAGGTAAACTTTAGCGTACCTTCCTTTGATTTAACTGTTAATGCTAAAGGGCTCCAACCCAGCACGAACCAAAGTGGACCTTTCATACAGTTTTTGAATTGAAATATTCACCTTATTCTCAGACTAACTCTTCAATTAATGTTTGGTCTAGGGATGGCAACGGGACGAGTATGAAATGAGTTGGTCATTCTCACCCCCATCCCATCGGGTATTTTTGTTACCTTGTCCAATTTCCATACCCGGTTAAAGCGAGACATGGTGGGTTCGGGGCAAGATCGAGACGGGGTGAGGCAAGAGATGGTCCCATTTATTATTTTAATTTTTTTTGCTTTTAACTTTTTTATGTTTTTAATTAGTAAATAATATTATTTATTTACCAATTTATTAAAAACAACTTATGTTCTATTTAAAAATGATGATAAATCTATTATTTTTGCTTGATAAAAAACTTAAATTTAAAATTAACTTTAAACGAGGCGGGTAGCAGGACGGGGACTATGTTTCCCATACCCTCCCATACCCACTTCGGGGCAATGACCATCGTCCCGTTCCCGCCTCATTTATCCAGTTAGGCGGATAATTCCCGCCCCATTCACGACGGAGCCTCACGAGTAGCAGGTTAAACGTATTTTTTTTGTCATCCCTAGTTTGGTCACCTTTCGTTTAAATCTAGATCCAATTTGCCGAATATGAAGTAATGAATATTCGGAATCAAGAATGTTATTAGGCTTCGTTGACATCACTAAGATGAGTTTAGCCTCCCGTGACTTTGGATCAATTTTCTTACTAGCTCGAGTTCTATCATTTTCTTTCTTGTGATAAATTTATTGAGTTTCAATTTTTTTAATACAATTTTTAGTCTTAAAATGCTTGTTATTATTAATATAATAAAAAAAAATGCATAAATAAGAAGTATGATTGAAGGGAACATAATTAAATTATAATCATTATATGAATAATGATAAGTATTTGGCCTCATTATGTATTATTAACTTACTATTCTATTTCTTTTAGTATTTATGCCCCAATAATCAATTATATATATGAGAGATTGCGGGCCCTAATAATTAATAAACAACGTATGATTACTAAAATGAATAAAAAATCAAATGAGCTTTATATCGCACCAGAGAACCATTATTGCCAATCAATGTTGTATACTTAGATTTATTTTACTTTAAATTCCGTTGTCGGAGATAGATTGTACGACCACAATTTAAGACTAATTTGCTAATATGCCAATAGATTGATTATCAATAGTGCAATTTCCTCTAATTATTTTGTTGGAAATATGAAAATGTTCATTTTGTGGGGTTATATCTCCGACCAACTTATTGGCAATTAAGAAAAACTTCAAGGACCAAATTTGAAATTAATTCCTTCGGTTCAAATTTCTACATTAATTTCATTTCAATCCCTTTCGCCATTTCTGTCTGTCTCATATTTCTTCCTACACAGATCCCTCTCAAAATCAAGAAATTCCCCTTAAATTTCGTTTTTTTTTAGCTTCTTTAACTTTAACTTTTTCTATTTAATTCAACCCTCCACTTCCATTTTCACTTTCACTTCCACTTCCATTTCATCCTCTATATGTACATTGTAAAAAGTAATTAAATTTATTAATATTTTCTCGCACCATGCAAAAACTAGACTTGGGTTTTCCGTGTCTTTCCTCCCCACATCTCAGATGTTGACTTTTTATATACCAATATGTAGAATTTTCGTTTTCTTGGGTTTCTTTTAATTCTTTTATTTAATGCGTTTCTTCTATTTTTAATCCATCATATCATCAATAAAAAAATAAATCTCGAACTGCATTTTGAAATAATAATATTTGGCATTAGGGATTTTTGGTGTTTTTTTACTTTCTCGTCTCTTTCTTTTCTTTTGTTAATTTTCTACAATGTTTTCAAATGGATCTGAAGGGTGTTCTTGAAATTCGAAATTTTGGCTGTTGATTTGAAGAATTGTTTGGTAATGTTGGTATTGGATGGTGCATTATAAAATAAATAAAAATTGATTTTTTTTTGGGAAATTAATTATGGATCATGTGATTGGAGCCAAGTTTAAGCTTGGGAGAAAGATTGGTAGTGGATCTTTTGGAGAACTTTATTTGGGTAATTTTGATTTTCATTTATGAACTACAAATTGATTTTTTTAAAAGGCGTGACGTTGTTTGAAATAATTTTACTTTAATTAATTTCAGGAGCAAATATACAAACTGGAGAAGAAGTTGCCGTGAAGCTGGTTAGTATAAAAGCTCTGTAATTTTGTGAATTTGAGTTTTTATTTGGAATAATTTTTTTTTTAATCATGCATTTACGAGTCTTCTGTTGATCATTTTGAATAATTGCACTATTTATTGTGAACCAAAAATGAGCAGTATTTAATCTTAAGAGGGTGATGATTGATGAATGACGAGCTTCTAGTGGTCTATCTACCTTTAGCAATTCCATTTAGGTGTTAATCAACACCTTTATTTTCTATTGTTTACCTTTCGGGAATGAGTATTTGTATTTGTATTTACTAAGCTAGTTCATTTGTCAAGTTTTTAGCTATTAATGAGACCTGTTACCAAATCTCTCTAGTTCAAGCAATAGATATACTTTTTTGACATCAGTGTGTGCATTGATTTGTTTCAAGCTTCACTTTCTGCACCTTTTCTTTAAATTTGTCGTGTCTTTTTTCTCTTGAAGCAATATAATTTATTTTGTTTCCAGGAATCTGTTAAAACCAAGCACCCTCAGCTTCGCTATGAATCTAAGTTGTATATGCTTCTTCAGGGAGGAAGTGAGTAGTAGTCCTTTTCAATTCGATTGTTCCATTACTGGATGCATACTGAAGGCAAAGCGAGTTTACCAATACTTTTGTTTCTTGTATGAAGCTGGGATTCCCCACCTTAAATGGTTTGGAGTTGAAGGCGAATATAATGCCATGGTTATTGATCTTCTTGGGCCGAGTTTAGAAGATCTGTTTAACTATTGCAATAGGAAGTTCACATTGAAAACAGTTCTAATGCTCGCCGATCAGTTGGTGAGTATGCTACCATTAAAGAAGATTGTTTTATTGCTGTTGCACCTGCTCTCTTACCTATTGCCTTTGGTTCTATGTAGATTAATAGAGTTGAGTACATGCACTCTAGAGGTTTTCTTCACCGTGACATAAAACCTGATAACTTCTTAATGGGTTTGGGCCGCAAAGCAAATCAGGTAGATGCATATATGTTTATACTGAGTGATACTATGTTTCTTTATGTCTGATTGTTTCATTTTGTTTGCTTAGGCATATGGGCTTATGTTTCTTGAGCATATCTCTCTCTTCTTTAAGGCTTTTGATCACATCTGTTAAGACTATCTGAAACATAATTGTTGCAGAACATTGCCATTCGTTGGTCATTTTAAATGTTGCAGTCTGTTTTAAAATGTATATGGCGAGGAAAAGATAAAATGATATAGGCTATAGGAGAGAGCAGTTTTTCATTGGTTCACCAAGCAAATGAATAATCACTGATACATAATGTGGTATCTGAGAAAGACTGAATCTGTGATTTACGACTGGTTTTATTGTTGATTTTTTTACACATTTATGCTTGGATTTGTAAATTGTTTGGTCTGTAATTGTGTGTGTGGGCTCCATTTAAGATATCCAATCACTTAATTGACACCTAGTCAGCAGTCTAGATAGATAACATAACATTATTCAAAATCTTTCTTGGAAAGAATCTGGGGCAGTTAGCCATTTCTAACAGTTGTTTATTCTTACTTATTATTCCTTAATTCCATTAGGTTTCTCATTTCTTTCTTTTATTGATTAATCATTTAGTTGTGCTAATACCATTACTAGCATGTCTCTTTGTTATAAAAGTGATTGATAATTCTAGTAAAAAGGAACTTTTAGTTGAGAACTTCACAGTTCATTGTGATAATAAGTGATGTAGTAGGATCCAATGATGGGTTTTGAAGCAACAAGACGCTGAAGATGACCTGAATAATTGAGAGAACTGGGCAATTTCTTTCAATAGCTTGCTTTATGATATAGATGTCCCTGGCAAAAATGTTACCACGATGTCCAGTTGTTTCCTTATTATTTTTTTTCCCTGAACTGAATGCAAATTGACTATTTTATAGTTTCAGATTGCAAATGGTTTGTTTAGTCATGTCCTTCCCCTCCCTTTTGAGCACGACTTTTATGGATCTGGCTTATTTTGTAGACTGATCTCAAAAATGTGCTAAAATAATTTACTTACTGAAATTTTGGTTTTTAACATTCTACAGGCCTTCTACCTGTTGTAATTCAACCTTATGATTTTTTATTTTCTTCTTTAATAGGTGTACATCATCGACTACGGACTAGCAAAGAAATACAGAGATCTTCAAACTCACAAGCACATACCATACAGGTATCAATTTTGAAAATCTACGTTTTTGACAATTCACGAGACTTTTTGTCTTCTCAACTATTTTACTTCTCTATTTTATTTCCAACTATACCATTGTCCGGTGCTGAGTGCTGTGATGACCGTTTTAAATTTTGAATGTTATTTGCATTTCAAGTTCATGGATTACTTGTTCTGGTATTGCTACATCACCCAATTGTTCTTTCCTGCCAACCCGAAACGGTGGTTGCCATAAGAAAATGGAGCCTAACTATAGAAGTTTACCATTCTCAACCTAGAAGATTTTCAACCATGGTATTCATCTTTAATGCTTCGCTGACCTTTCCCTAACTTATTTTCAGAGAGAACAAAAATCTCACAGGAACAGCTCGTTATGCAAGCGTCAACACCCATCTTGGAGTTGGTGAGTGAACATTAATAAAAATCCAACCATTTACTAAATATGACCATCTTTCTCTTTCATTTTCATGTCTCGAAAAGTTTCTCCGTCATTATGTGTCTCGAAAAAAAAAGAAAAGAAAAGAAGAGAACAAACAAATATAATTTTAGGATGTGCCTAAGTTCTGACTTCTGCAATGCTTCTGAATTTTTTGCTTTCAGAGCAAAGCAGAAGGGATGATCTGGAATCTCTTGGATACGTCCTGATGTACTTTCTCAGGGGAAGGTTGAGGATAAGAGCTTAAATTCAGATTTCCTGATTTTCTTTTTACTTCCTGCTGCATGATTTACTAATTGCATTTGATTTTTCTGTTTCAGTCTTCCATGGCAAGGCTTGAGAGCTGGCACGAAGAAGCAGAAATATGACAAGATTAGCGAGAAGAAGATGCTTACACCTATAGAAGTACTTTAACTTCCTCCCTGCCGAACACACTTTTATGTATTGGATTCCCGTCAGAAAATTGATTTTTAATATGTCTAGTTCTTTCATGTTACTCTTCTTTTTATTTGTACTCATGAATATAATACAGTTGATTGAAGGATATTGTTTTGTTTTTATTGATAGTTGCTTTGCAAATCGTATCCATTGGAGTTCATATCATATTTCCATTACTGCCGATCATTGCAATTTGAAGATAAGCCTGACTATTCATACTTGAAGAGGCTTTTCCGAGACCTATTTATTCGAGAAGGTAAAATTTACATTATCATTTGTATTATCATTCCATTTACTCTCTTTTTATCAATGCAATATTCTCTGGAATGTTTTGAGTCTAGCATTATGGTTTCTTGTTGATAATAGTGATAGTTGTTGCAGGTTATCAGTTTGACTATGTGTTTGATTGGACTATGTTGAAGTATCCGCAGATTGGCGGATCCAGTTCTCGAGCACGAGTTAGTGTTCTCTTGATTATATTCATGGATTAACCTTGCTTTATTTCAAGATAAGCTGCATATCTTATATTCCTGTCTTTATTAGGAAACAATGGGGAAATTACCTCTAAACCCTGGACCATCAGCAGAAAGAGTCGAGAAGACTCCAGGTCTGCTTCCTCTTACATGTACTTCATTTTGTTTTCTGTCTGTCAAATCTACATTTAATGCGCTGTGCTGCATAGACACATGATTGACTCTGTGGAGAATTCCATCTGTAGTTCCTAACCTCTTGCAGTTGGTGCAGAAGTGGCCCCAACCTAAGAATTCTAGCAAAATGTCACCACAACCTTTTAAAATAGGTGTTCCCTTAGTCCTGAGAGAGAAACAGTCTAAAATTCTTTTAAGTTTGCATGCAAAAGCCTTGTGTGTCAATATTGCAGGGCGAAATGGACAGAACATAATAATTTTAACCAAAAAAAAAAAAAAATCACTTTTTAAAAAATTTATTATGAAAAATGGGGCTAATTATAATAAAATAAAGTAAATTCAACAGCATTCCAAAAAGAAATAAGTTAATTTAACCATTCAACTATTTGTAGAAAACTTTAAAAACCAAATTAACACACATCCATCTATTAAAAGATCCATATTGGTTGTTCTATTCATCTTTTGTAAGTTTCACCTATAATCACATGCATGAGACCTAAGTAGTTGGTATGTAACCAAAAATTGAAACCCTATGACACATTCTATAAATAGGCCACAAACCCATAAACCACAACATCTTCATATATAAAGATATATAGAGAGAAATCTATACATATATAAAGAAAGAGAGATGGGAAAAAGCAAAGTTTTGATCATTGGGGGTACAGGGTACTTAGGGAGGAGATTGGTTAAGGCAAGTTTAGCTCAAGGTCATGAAACATACATTTTACATAGGCCTGAGACTGAGATTGGTGTAGATATTGATAAAGTTGAAATGTTAATATCATTCAAAATGCAAGGAGCACATCTTGTACCTGGTTCTTTCAAGGATTTCAACAGTCTTGTGGAGGCTGCGAAGCTGGTCGACGTAGTAATCTGCGCGATTTCTGGCGTGCATATTCGGAGTAATCAGATTCTGCTTCAACTTAAGCTTGTTGAAGCTATTAAAGAGGCTGGAAATGTTAAGGTAAGAACATTACTTGTCATGCATGTTTGTTATACATGATTACTTAGGACAACATAATCAACTTAATTTATTTTTTTCTCAAATACAAGTGTTCGGTTCCAAAATATTATTCATGGGCGTCGAAAGTCATTTTTGGGGTTTTTCGTCGTTAAAAGTAAAATTTCTTGTAGTAACACTAATTATTGTTTTTGTAGCTAAGTAATGTGGGATTTTACCTTTTCCCGACTCCTGATTATATCAATGACAAAATGCACATGAAATCGATTTTTGTAGAGATTTTTACCGTCTGAGTTTGGAATGGATCCCGGAAAATTAATGGATACGGCCATGGATCCCGGAAAGGTGACGCTTGATGAGAAGATGGTGGTAAGGAAAGCAATTGAAGAGGCTGGGATTCCTTTCACCTACGTCTCTGCAAATTGCTTTGCAGGCTATTTTTTGGGAGGTTTATGTCAATTTGGAAAAATTCTTCCTTCTAGAGATGTTGTCATTATACATGGAGATGGCAATAAAAAAGGTAACAATGAATCGAACATAGTGGCAAAAATCATTCATGTAGCAAAACCCTAAATTTATTCGAAACGAGACTTATTTTCTTAAAATTTGTTGTCTTTGATTTGGGCAGCAATATATAACAATGAAGATGATATAGCAACCTATGCTATCAAAACAATTGATGATCCAAGAACCCTCAACAAGACAATCTACATTAGTCCTCCCAAAAATATCCTTTCACAAATAGAAGTTGTTCAGACATGGGAGAAGCTTATTGGGAAAGAACTGCAAAAGATTACTCTTTCGAAGGAAGATTTTTTAGCCTCAATGAAAGGTACATACGATCTCAAAACATAATTATCCCTATCCATCACATCTCCGCACACGCAGATTAGGGGCTTGTTTGGGCCAGATTTTAATCTGGTTTTAATCTAAGTCAAAGTCAAACAATCAATATGAACCATATCTTTCATGGGTCCCACATCTTTTCAACCACACATTTTAAAAACTTCTATCACAATTCACTTAAAATCTGATTTTAATCTACACCAAACACTTTGTTTCCATCAAATACCTAACACGTGTACAATTATTTTATATCAGTGCTCGACTATGCTCAGCAAGTGGGACTAAGCCATTATCATGATGTTTGCTATGAGGGATGCCTCACAAGGTTTAAGATAGGAGATGAAGAAGAAGCATCGAAACTTTATCCAGAGGTTAAGTGTACTACTGTGGAAGACTACCTCAAGCGATATGTATGAAAACTCGAAATTATAGCTATAATTTATACATGTAATGTGCATGATCCAACAACATTGGAATGTACTTTGAATGTCATTTATTTAAATCAATTATCGTTTTATTATTTCACGGAGAATTTAACACATACAGTGCTTGTTTGGCAAAAATTTACTGAGATTTTATCAACATTAAGCCCATATTTGGTCTGGATTAAAATTTGATTTTAATTCAAGTCAAAGTCAAACAATCAATAATAATCACATTTTTCATTAGTTCCACAACTTTTCAACCACACATTTCAAAAACTTTTATCACAATCTATTAAAAATCTAATTTTAATCCCCACCAAACAATCTTTAAATACATGAAACTTTAATTTTAATCACATATTTTATGAGACGCGACTTTTATCAATTTTTCAATAGCACATTTCACTAACTTTTATCGGAAATTGTTAAAACTTTTATAGAAGCTTTGTCACACACATCCCCCTTAGTTTAGATTTCATAATATAATATGAGGGAATTGTACTTTAAATTATATAACGAATTCAGTAGTTATAGTGGTGGCTTGCAAGGAATTGTGAACAAAGATGTATGAAACGAATTTAATAGGTTTGTTATTATTATAATATGACTTGTTAAATATTATACATTAGAATTTAGTCTTCACCATAATATTGCAAAAATAGGGATTGCACGATGGTTTTGCTAGGTATAAGAGATCAAACATCTCACGACATGACAAGTGACAACTATGCAATAAAACCTTGAAAACACGAAAACCACAAATAAATTCCTAATAAATTCAACAAATTAAATTCTCAGAGCGTTATTGAATTTTCCGTTGGTAATTTTTTCATCACTGTTGCTGCGTTTTCAAGTAATGTGGAGTGATACCAGCATTCCGCGACAACAAGAAGTATGTATCAATGTACTATTAAAGGCACGCTACATTGTTCATAGGTAAGAGCTGCCGGAGCTGGTAACATTTTGTGAAAAAATGTACATGAAACCCTTTTTCAAAATGATGAATATCACAAACTACATAGATTATGGAATGAACTCGATACTTTTTTTACATTGTGAGAATCTATTCTAAATCGTTTTTTCAAACTATCAACTCGACCTAAATCTCCCAAACTTGTAATTGTGTTGACTCGGGACTCGGTTAGAACTATCATGCAAGAAGTACGATGAGATATTATCCTCGATTAGGCAATCTACTATATTGAAACTAGTGGTGTCAACGAGTCGAACCGAGCCGAGCTAGGCCAAAAAAATTGAGGCTCGGCCCAAGCTTTCGGCTCGAGCCTCTGCGGGCCGAGCCGAGCCAGCTCGATTT
>CAIGRO010135436.1:0-12045 GCA_903798355.1 Fraxinus baroniana
TAATTTTTAATTTTTATTTTATTTTGGTGGAAGCCAGCTTTGGAACCTTTTTTTCATCTTTATTATTTTTGTATATTTTATGTTTATTTTAAAAATATTGAATCGTTACACCTAAATGTTCAAATAAAATAATCTATGTATGTGAACAATACAGTTGAAAACAAGTGCTTATAAAAGACTTAAAGGGTGTTTGGTGTAGATAGGTTTAAAAACTCCCGTATATGTGGCATTATAAGTTCACTTAAATATGGTGTCATAGGACTACATTTAGAGGGTGTTTGGTAGAGATTAAAATTAGATTTTTAGTAGATTGTGATAGAAGTTTTTGAAAAGTGTTATTGAAAAGATGTGGGTGGGACCCATGAAAAATGTGGTTGAATTGATTGTTTGACTTTGATTTAGATTAAAATCAAATTTTAATCCGACCCAACCAGACTCTTAAACTTTTCATGACAGTAAATTTGATTTTATGACATATAATAGAGTACGCAATGTGGTAAACAATTTTTTTTTTTGGGAACGTAAAACAAAATTTGTTTGTTTCGATGACTAAAAACTTATAAGCTGTGGAAGAATTTAAACTATTTTGAAACTTATAAGTTGGTTTTTTTAATCCAAAGTCTGTCGATTCAAATAATATTTTTCAATAATAGGGTAACATAAAACTTCAATTCAATATATTTGTATATGATATTGCATTAACTAGTAAATTTAAAATTACAATTGAGTGAAAACAAGTTCGAGGTGCAAGTGACCATTAATTTCCTTCTTTATGTTCATTCGTTCTAACGATCATGAAATAGATAATTTTAATTCGATAAGTAAACTAATAAATTTGATTAAAGCCTTGTTTGTGTCGAATTAAAATCAGATTTTAATTAAAATCAAAGTGAAACAGTTAATATTAATCACACATTTATGGGTCTCGCCACCTTTTTTTCAAAATTTTTTATCACAATTTACTAAAAATCTAATTTTAATTCTCACCAAACACCCTCTAATTGAGGTAGAAATATTTCTAGCCGCCATGAATCCACATTGGGTGGTTGGAATCTCCAACTACCACTCGCAAGTCACAGCTAAGGAGCTTAAAAGGTACAAACGTACTTGCTTATCGCAATGTCAGACATTGACACAAGTACATATAAAATCATCGTGTACACTACGAAGCCCACTTGGTTTAGTTAAATAACTTGATATTAAATTCAGAATAACAAAAGGCAATGTCCTAAGAAAGCATAACTCTTGTATTTTAATCTAGACTAGAAAAAGCTAGAAGAATGGCGTGGAAGAAATTTTGGCTACTACTAATAAGTAATGAGGGCAGATAAGAAAGGGAGATGAGGTGACTAGCTTAATAACATTATTCAGCCCTTGTTTGATCTACATTATTTTTTTCATTCTCATTCTTCTACTCATTTTCAACCATACATTCTACAATAAAATAATATTTTCCATCACATCAATAACTTTTTCTTATTTTTCAACCACACATTCTCTATCAATCTACTATTCCATAATACATTCTTCTCAATCCAAAAGTTCGCTATGTGCTGTATTAGCCTCTAAGTGAAGGGCACATATAGTCGAATTTGAAGAAAAAAACTTTTCGCATTCTTCTTTTCGGTACGTTGTTATGAGCAAATCTAGTGCTCGGTCTTAGATTTTAGGTATTGTGATTTGATCGCAAGTTAATAGCAAGATAAAATAAATAAACAAAAACACGGAAATTTTATGTGGAAATCTAAGATGGGAAAAAATCACGTGTAGATGAGAGGAATTTCGTTATAATCAATAGTGAATGTGTTTACAAATCAAGATCTCAATACTCTCAATTAAGATCTAAAACTCTCAAGATATCATAAGAATGTTGTTGTAGCCTTCGTAGAGCTTAAATCACGTGAAATATATAGGAGCCCAAATTTGGAGTTCTAAATAAAGTAGAATGCAAAAAACTTGATAAAATCAAATTATGGCCGAACGATAGAGCCCATGCGCCCGTCTCTGTCTCAAGCACTTCAAAAGCGTTTTTATCCATTTTAAATAATTTTTCCAATCAAACTTTCAATCCTTGATGGAATTTGATTCCTTCACAAACCGGACTTCCAAACCAAAACTATTTGAGCTTCTTTTATCAATCAACCACCCGATTCTCATGGAATTTGGGTCATACTACAACAAATCTCCACATTGACACATTTCATAGCAAGAAATTAGTCATCACTTTTCAACAAGTAATTTTTTAAAGTAAACACCACTCCACATTCTCCAAACAAGTTCCAATGAGTTAAATCAATGACAAACACCTACTAGGTTCAAGGAATACTCAAACTTAGCAATGTGAAGTGATTTTGTCATCATATCAATAGGATTCTCCTTGATATCAACCTTGCTCACAACAATATTACAACGAAAAATCACATCACACACAAAATAATGCCTCACATCAATGTGCTTAGCCTTCTCGTGAAACATCTTATCCTTGGTAAAAAAAGATAGCACTCTGACTATCGCAAACCACTGTAGAAATATGCAAATCTTCACTGATTTCACCAATCAATCTCCACAGCCGCATAGCCTCCTTACATGCCTTTGTGCAATAGCCATGTACTATGCCTCTATTGTAGACAATGCTAATGTATTCTATAAAGTAGCTTTTCAACTGATAGTACAACCTCTAGGGGTAAAAACATACCCTATAAGTGATATTCTCTCATCAAGATTCCTTACATAATCTAAATCTACATACTCAATAACTCCATCTGTATTTCTACCAAAATGCAAGCAAGTATTAGTAGAGTTCATCAAGTATATGAATATTCACTGCATTATTTTCCAATGTTCCTTGCCAAGATTTGTCATGTATATACTAACTACACTGATTGTCGTGCCAATTTTGGACGAGCACAAACCATCGCATACATAAGCGATCCCATTGCACTTGAATAAGGAACTTGAAACATATAATCAATGTCTTCAACTGACTGATGACACAAATCAGATGATAATTTTTAAGTGAGCAGTCAAGGAAGTACTAACAGCCTTTGCATTCATTATATTAAACATGTGAAGCATGTTCTCAATGTATCATTTATGATTCAAATACAATCTGGCACTTATCTATCCCTCAAAATCTTCATACAAAGAATCTTCCAAACTACTCGCAAATCCTTCATTCAAACTCTTCACAAGCTGAGATTCACATTTCTGACCTTTGTTTTATACTTGGCTACTATGAGCATGTTATCAACATATAACGGTAGATATGTAGCCGATCCATCATCTCACTTTTTGAAGTACATGTAACTATCATAACTGCTTCTAATAAAATTAAGAGTAGTCATGAATGAATCGAACATTTTATACTACTGTCTCGACGGCTGCTTCTGTCTATACAAGAACTTCTTCAACAAGAATACAATTTTTTTTTCCAGAAACCATGAAACCTTTTGGTTGCATGTAAATGCTCTTTTCAAGTTCTCTATGTAAAAATGATATCTTAACATCCATCTACTCAAATTCCAAGTCATCCTTAGCCACAACCCCAAATAAAACTCGAATTGAGCTATGTTTTACAACGGTGAGAACACATCTACGAATGCAACACCTGAATCTGATTGTAGCCATTTGCTACCAATTTGACCTTATACCTTGCATCTTTAGCTCCCGACCTACTTTTCTTTCTTTTAAACACCCATTTGTAGCAAATAACCTTCTTTTCGTTGGGTAATTTTACAAGTCACAAGTGTTTTTTCATTTAATGACTTTTTCTTCTCTTGTATTGCAATCAACCATCTGCTAGAATCGCTTCAACGACTGCTTCTAAATAATAAATATGTAGCAGCTCCTTTTATAATCAATATTGCAAGCAACACTCAATGTATAAAACACCAAATCTGCTTCTTCTTACTTCTGTAGAGATTTAATCTGTCTACAAGGTATGTCCTTAGCAATAGAATAATTTGGTGTCGTTGGTGGTGTAGGCAAAGTATTATTGTATGTCAGCTCTGAACTAGACTCGTCTGAAGCCTTTGGTCTCTCTCCTGAGTAATCTCCAACTCTACCTGAGTAGTTTGGTTTTGTTTCTCAGTCTTATCAGAATCTTGAATCATAGCAAATTTATCAAACACTACATCTCTACTAACAACCACATTTCCTGTCTCAAGACACAATAACTTATATCCATTCACACCTTATTTATACCTAAGAAAAATGCACTTTCTATAACTAGGTTTCAACTTTTTCATTATCTAAATGAGTTTGAGCAAGATACCTAAATATTTTCAAATCGGAATAACAAAAATGTTCTTCTGGTGTCTTCTTCTCCATGACAATTGAGGGTGAGCGGTTATCAGAATATAAGTTGTAGTAGCAATTCCAGTCCAAAGAGTTTAAGGCAACCCATAATTTGAAAATATATAACAAATCTTTTCCATTAAATTCTATTCGTTCGTTCTGCCACTCTATTCTGCCGCGTAGTTCCAGTTATTGTCAAGTGTTTCAAAATGTCTTAACCCTGTAGAAGAAATTATTAGCGAGATATCAAAATAGATGTGAAAATAAAGAAAAGCAGGGCTACCAGAACTAAATTTTTTTGAACTTTTTCTCTTGTATAAAGTGCTCAAAGTAGAAAATGACTCTGAAGTCTGATTTTGTCGTCATATATGAAATGTTAGTCTTACATATGAATTCAAATTTCATTGTAATCGGTTCGATAATGTTAACTTCGATAATTATTATTGACACCGATGTCTTTTGACTACAAATTTTTTGCATAGTACCGGTAAGCAATGGCATTTAGCTCCCATTTGATTTGGTTAAAAATAAAAATTTTAATACATTTTAAGAAAAGATAATGAAATATATGATTAAAAAGTTGATGAAAATTATAAATTCAGTAAAATATGTGTTTGAAAATAAGTTTAATAATAATTTTTTTTAAAAAATTGAAACCAAACAGGAGCTAAAAGCGCAAAAATAAAAAATAAAAAAAAATAAAAAAAATTGTGTCATATGAACATGACATTAAATGATAGATTCATTTAAATACAAAGTCACATGACTCATTTAATTGATTCTATCATTTAATGATATGTAATTGCCATATAGACCGTGCTCTGATGAATAGCATTACTCAAAATTTAATCATCCTTCTGCTACCCGTTTATAGAAATTCTTTATGCTATGTCTTAGTTGAAAAATAAACATGAACTTTAGTCTACGGAGGTATGTTGAAGATAATATGTAAATAAATAACTAATCGTTTCTCTTTAAACTTTTAAATGGTAGTTAAACACGGTTAATGACTTTTTACGTTGAGGAAAAATAGAAACATATTATAAAGATGAAAATAATTCCTCATTTACTCAGAGGGTTGGAAATAGAAACTGTAGGTCGAATTGAATAAAAAATAAATAAAACTCAAAATTATTTCTCTACCCACCCACATCGAAAATAGGGTCGAGTATAAATTTGAATTTAGAATTTTTTATGGTATAAAAAATGGTGAAGCAACGACAAGAAGATATTCACAAAACATATTTTTTTGTACAAATATTTACAGTGTTAAGAGTACACAATTTATGTTCGCAATAATTTAGAATGACCAAAATTATTCTCGTCCAAAAAAATTGAGACACAAGTTGATTGTGCCCAAAGTTTGCCTAATATACTTTTTTCTTATAAACTATTAAGAACAAGATTCAAGACCAAATATTGATTGAAGTCGATATTTTCGAGCATTGTTATTCTTTTTACTTAGGTTTGTGATGTTCCATAAGTTCAATAGCCAATATGAATTAAGTGCCTAAGTACAATCGAGATATTTAAAACGACTAACAAATATTCTCAAAGTCACCTTGAGCAAGAATCTTGATTGTCCTCGTGTATTAGCTTGGCTAACTAATTATCTTGAGAAGGGTATCTATCTATCCGAACTTGTTACATCCTCAGCCGCCGCAGAGAGAGAGAGGAGCAGCAAGGCGATGCTCGCAGACCGCCTATGCCTGCTATATAGAATCAGTTGGGCCCCCCACTATAGATAGAGTGGGTCGACTTGATTGTCAATGCCAGTCCTTCTCTTATGAAAAATATGTGGCGGCTGCATTCAATCTCTGTTCTTTTTCTTTCCACGACTAGATTTGGCTCTAAAAATGCCACGTTGAACCTAGAGAAAGGCCGGTTATCCGCGAAATACATTGAAGCGTGGCAGTTGTCTAGACATATAGGAGTAAAATACTCCTTTGGTGTGAGCCATGGGAGGAAGCACTTATCTTTTATTACTTGACAAGGCACTCTAGATTAGTTCCTAATCTTGAGCTTAGCTTTCCATAAAAGCTCCAATTTTCAAAATAGGAGAAAAAAATACTCGTCAAAGATTGCTAGACAAAGAATTGAGTAACTAAGACTTGTGTGGAAATTGAAATCTACTAGCATTTGGGATTTATTCTGGGTCATTTATTCATTTTTTGAATTCTTTAGTTTTAGTGTCACTACAATCTGCACAAGAAAAATTGATAAATTTCTTTTATAACATTTGCTTTACTCGAGTCAAAAAGCATCTTAAAAAAGAGAAACTTATATTAAATAAAGCAATGACTATGTAACACCCCAAATTCTAGGAACTCGAAGAGTTAAAAGTTTTTTTAATTTGAACTCTTTAACGTCAACCAAAATAAATTTCAAATAAGGAAAATTTGAAGTTTGAAATATATTATAAAAATATGATGGGAGATAATTGTCTATATAGACTTAAACAATTACGGTAAAATTTGGTTTTTGGAAAACATTCGGAAAAAATTCAGCAATACTAATAGCGTAGCAGCGGAAAGATAAAAATTGTTTGACTTAGCAAACGTCGCCTAAAACTCATAAAATTCTAATAGAGACATTTACATTCATGTAGGAACGACATATAAAAATTTAGGGTCTCGACGATAACGTTTAAAATACGAAAATATTTTTCAACGAAATTGGACAGAAAACTCGGAACTGTTCCGACGTAGTTTACTAAAACAGACATAACCTTTTTCCTAGATAATATTTCGAGGAAATTCCAAAGGCTACTAGTAGAAGACTCGTAGATCTTTCAAACAAAACCCAACTAATTTCACTCAAAAACATTTATCGTAGCCCAAGTCATACAATTCTCAAATAAGATGACAAAATTTGGAAATTCATTTCAGCAATAATGAAACTTGATACTTAGTCAATCTAACATTCATATGTTGTAGTCCACGTGCAACGTATTTAAAACTAGACAAAATAAACATTAAACATTTTTAAATGTGTCATCTAAGGTTCATGCAAGATTTACACAAATGGAAATATTGCTAAAACTTAAAAGCATTTCAAATCGCCTGAACACTAGCTATCAAGCCATGCCACTATTATGCCTTCAATTAACTTGTAAATTTACTAGGGATGAGTATCACAAGTAATATTCAGTAGGGAAAATACTTAGATAAATGGTAAAAATATAAATATATTTTTTAAAAATGCAAAGTTTGGTTATTTGTGTCACCGTCAATTTAGCAAAACGAACCGGTGATCAGTCGGTCATTTACTCTTCGAGTTTTGATAACCCAATTCAATTGTCATACATCATCTTTTTATCTCTTGTTTGAAACACCAAAATATGCTTCCATTTCTCTCATAAGTAACACAATAACACATTTAACGCGATTCGAAAACAAATAAATTTTACTTCATTTACAAAAATGTAGAAAATACCCCTACCTTAATTGCTTGGAGTTTGAATATCCTTTGTGTTGAATTGTAACAAAATGCAGCAGAAAATGAATCCGGCAGTAACCAAAAAATGGAAGCCAAAAGTGGGAAAAGGTTGCGTGTGAAATACCAATTCTGGAGATATGATTTGGTAGTTAAGCAAAATTGATCCACTTCAAGCTGTAATTAAAAGATAATTGGAGAGTTTGTTTGTTTTCAAATTCAAAATGGACGTGACAGTAACTCAAATGCAACTGAGATTTAATTATGTGGTTAAATGGTTAGTTAGTGGAAGTAAATGTGGGTTAGTGGTTATAAACATGGGATAAAAATCTGGTGAGTGGAAGATATTTTAATTAAAATATACAAATCAGAAAATGAATTGATAATGGGTAAGTGGAAATTTGTTTTCATTTTGCAAATCCTAACTGAAAACGGATTAGCATTGATGTCTAATGGAAGAAAGTCACGTTTGGAAAAATTTATAATACGTGGCTGAATAAATTGAAATGGTTTGGAGGGCCAAATCACGTTTAAGGGCTATTTGGCATAAATAATAAGTGTATCGAATCTTGATTTTAAGGACTTGACATATGTGGTAATTAATATAGAATGAGTCGTCTAAAAAGAAAATTTTGACACCTTACAAATTTTAAGACAAGTGTAGACAACTTTACTATCGTGACCAAAACTTTAATTTAATTCTTAGGAATGGTCGTAGCAACGTCATAATATAATTCTAAGTATTTTAGAGTTATACAAGAAGATTTTATTTGAAACGACGTAACATTTTTCTTTTCGGTCACTACGGACTAGATCTCTATCCCCGATGCACCGAAAATAGAATCAAGTAGAAGAGCTGTTAGTAGGGCCACAAATAGATTAGAAGATGAAGTTCAACCAAATGGAGAGGGTTAAATCAAGTAGAAGAGCTGTTAGAAGGGCCACAAATAGATTAGAAGATGAAGTTCAACCAAATGGAGAGGGTTAAATACCTCAACCTATTGCGGGAAGGAATGATTGGAATGAGGGTACAACCAAACAAAATAATCACTGAGTCGGATCGGCCAAAAAAAAAAAAAATACAAGAAGAGCACCAAATCACCTAGGTACAGAAACTCAATCAATTCCATCAAAAAAAAAAAATGGAAATGCTTTTCTGGATGCTCGAACCAACATCGTCTCTCTCTTTATATCTAAATGTCGTCGACTCAGGGCCTTTACACTGCTCAACGTGCCAACATTCAAACCACTCCCGTCATCAATTGAGACTGCAGGTACTATCTAGGCTCGGAAAAGACACCAAGCTATTTGTTTGCATCCGTTTTTTTGTAAGACATTCAATACAAGTATGCTCTATGAAAGTGGCATGACAAAAGTCAGTTCAGGACAATTATGGCTGGAAGCACTCAATTCAATATCATCTGTCGGAAACACTAAATGAATTTATCCCATATGGATAAGGTAGTAACTCGTTTTGGCCTCCATATACAAGGGCAACCCAAACCCAAGAGAAGGCATAGATTATTTTGAGGGAAGTTAATGAACATGCTTCCACAATTTTTGGGACCGAACAACATAGCCCGAATGAGGGTAACTGGGTAAGGGATTAATTGATTGTTTGTGTGTTGCGCTTTACTTTGGTTTTGACCTCGTTGACATATTTCTTTAATATTTTATTTTCTAGTTGAGATGAGCTGTTTGATCTTTGTTAGATTTCCGTCGTTAACTTCCTTTTTTCCTTTGTTAATCTATTAATAGAAAATGTGCACTCTCATTTTGAGCTATACTTTATAAAATTTAATTAAACCGTTCAACCTAGGGGTGTCCAAAAGTCCCGGATCGAACCGAACTCGAATCGAGCGGTTCTTCATAAATTAAATACCCGAACGGGTACTTGAATCGAGAACTGATGGGTTTGGGTCGGGTCTCGGTTTTAGACAAAAAATCGAAGAACCGAAACTAAATAATTTTTTATTTTTTTATTGAATTAATTAAATTATTTTTTAAAAAATAAATTAACAAATTAATTAAATAAATCAAACCATTTCATAATTTTAAGCCTTGAGTCTAATTTTTTAGGAGCCACAAATAAAAAAAAACTAATCCACTCCATTGGACCGAAAATATTATGTGGCACTAACAATAACAAAAAAGCTCCAGCCCAAAAAACCCTCAAATACATAGAATTAATATCTACTTTTTCGTATTTGTTTGCATTGAACTAATGTTATTCGACAGCTAGTTATTTATATATTTTTGAATTGAGCTACGTTAATTTGTTAAGTTACGAATAAAATGTCATTACTTATATTTATGTAGTATTGCTGTAAATATTATAAAATTTAATTATGGTACGGAATCGAATGGAACCGGATCCGAACGATTCCATAATTATATTTGGACCCGAAGAGTCCATTTATTAAATACCCGAAAATTTTGAAACCCAGCAGAATCGAACCGAACCGGCCCACGGACAACCCTAGTTCAACCTAACTATATATTTATCTTTAATTTGTGTGCAAATTTAACTCTTAACTACACTTTGTCAAGTTCGTAAGGAAATATTTTTGTTTTACGTTTATTCAATAAATTGTCGAGTTCAAGTATTGTTGATCGACTATTATCAAGGCCACAAATTTAGTGCTATTTGTGTCAATTATTCTTTTGTGTTACTACAAAAAAAAATGACCGTCCAGAATCAGGCCTCGAACTGATGTCCATGTATGATGAGATAATTGAGCCATCGAGTTTTATGTCTGTCAACTGGAAAAATGAGAGGAAATCGTGTTTTTTTTTAAATAGTCGTTGATGTTCGAGTCAATTTGCTCGCACTTCGACTAATCCCATGAGACCCTGAAATTTACGATCGAATGCCATTGGAGACCAAATTCAAGACCTGGTCAATTGAGCAACCCTTAGGTTTGAGGAAATCAAGTTTTTTAGTTTTCATTATCCAAAATTATGTAATATTTTTTATTCAGAGCGGGTATTTTTAATTTAAATATGTCTCTAACCCCGTTACTTCTGGTAAATGTATATATGTTTTTACTTTTTGAAAGTCAAATTACACAAAACTTGATTAACTTACAGATTTCTTATATTTAATAAATTACAGAAAAACTAACACAGGTCGCATGCATAAACTGCATAGATCACAATTGATGTATATCATTTTGAAGTCATGCACAATTTTCGCATATCACGTTAATGCAGACACATAAATACGATCACAAAAAACCAACGCTCTTTGCACGTCACACTGGAAGCATACTACTACCACAATCACATAATTTGATCCTTGCGTTGTTTTTCTCCATCGACCAATTTGAGGACTCTTGTGAAATCCCAACTAAGCGTCGTCCAAATCCATCAAAGCAGGCACTGTTCACATTTTTAATAACGTAACGAGATTCCAGTGCTACAATCCAAAATCGAAATATCACATTTCATAGTCATCATCACGAGAACTAAATCTCGAATAAATCAAATCTTAAGCTTTTATACCACTTGTTAACAAACTTAACCAAGTAGTTATGCGTGCTAACACCACTTGTTAGAGAATAACGAGGTATATGAAAAATTTGAATTAGCAATTACAACATAAGAACAATTGGCAGATGAATGAAGAATTTATTTAATATGGAGAAAGAATACAAAATATTGTGTTTCTAATTTGATTCTAACTCATATAAAGTCATATGAAAATCAAAAATCACGTCAAAAAAAAAGTAAACAATTTTTTTTTTGGTGATATATGCCACTCAAGCGGCAACCTCGCACCAACGAGCGACGATCGAGTGGTAGGCGAGAGTGGTGGAAGCGCTTCCAATGGCGCTCAAATGTTGAGTTTCGGTCCCAAATTGAGTCTAAACACCTTAAGTGGTGCCTAGCCCAAGCGCCCACTTGTCCCAAACATTAAATACGTCTTTTAACCAATCCATGAACATCCAACAAAATTTGAGTCAAGAAATAACAAATTAAAATTGCGTAGGGAGACAGAAATCGAAATATGAGTTTTGAGTATATAATTTTTGTTTTTATTATTCTGATGGGCGGATTATTTATTTATGAAATTTATTCATATTTTGCTAATGACCCGATAATTTTTCGTTTGTTTGTGGCTTCTCTTTTCGAAGACTTCCGAGTGTTAGTGTCATTTGTGGAGATTTATCCACATCAATTACTCGATCATTCCATTAAATTTTGGGGCTGTGTTTCAAGTGCACGATTAAACTTTTCAATATTATGATGTCATTCTAAAAATTCATTTTTAATCAATAAGTCTTTGTTTTTATCCTTAAATTCTACTTTCAA
>CAIGRO010135462.1:4877-18650 GCA_903798355.1 Fraxinus baroniana
ACTACCCGTAATAACGAACTTGCAAAATGGATCTGTTTATCATAAAGAGATTCGTCGTGGGGGTTTTGGGGGGGGGGGTGGTTTTTTTTTTTTTTTTTTTCTCCAATATGAAACTCACATAGTTTCTGGCCAATTTCTGTGGCCAATAATTCTGTACAATCAGAATTATTCTTTTCAGAAGGTGAGACATGAATTAAAATATTATTATTTACCTATTTATTCAATTTCAATTTTTAACTATGATTTAAAATTAAAATATAAAAAAAAAATAAAGAACCGGAATGGACATTTTGTCATCCTACTGATGGTCCAGATTGATCTATGTCAGAAGTGGTAGCGATTCAAAGAAGCCACGGATTTGTATAAATTGAATCCTCGTAATTCCATTTTTTTTACATCACGAATCAATCCGAGTATATTGAATTTTATGATTCTTACTCTACATCAGATGCTCAAGGCCCTTTAGTATGTGAAACAATTTTTCATATTTTACGTAATTTTATGGAAATGTTGTTCAGATATACTAACACCTTTCTTGATGTTCTAATTATTCCGTGCTAGTGGCTGCATTTGTTGTGGTTATTTTTGAAAGGGCAAGAATAGCTAATAAAGAGAGGGTGAATTAGTATTTAATCTTTTTCAAAAATTACTTCAAAGTTTCAAATAATTTTGGAATGAGTATATCAATCAAACAAAGAATACAATTATGAAAGCTATAAATAAATGGGAAGAGAATAAGCAAACGATGTAATTGTGGAAGTTCAATCCAAATCGATGGTCTGTCTCTTCTGTTATTGAATTCTCCATCACGAGCAAGACATTTTCATTATATTTATCGACTTATAGTTCAATCCAAAATCTTACAAAGCTTTTGGTGCATTGATCCTTATATAATATTGATATCTCCGGGACCTCAATATGGCCCACAAGTTTGAAGAGATAATTTTACAATTTGAAACTTCTATATTAATATTAATAATTGATATAGGCAAAGAGAGTTATGCTAACACTTTAATGAATAACAATGAATGAAAGCTCAAATGTTAAATGAAAAAACTTTGATGTTGAATAAATGATTTGATTCAGTAAATCAAATGTATTCACAATAAATGATCTGGTGATAAATAAGATATAAGATCAATGTAATTTTGTTCAAGAATATTTCACTTTAATGTTCTCAAAAAGTGTTGCAATGAAGGTAAAAAGTGAATATATTTATAAAATTTGATGGGCAAAAATATACGTGGAACCGAATAGTCAACCAAACATCCAAAAACTATTTGTTATGCACCAGACGTCAAAACGGTAAAAAAAAGTGATCGTTACATGATTTGGATGTCAGCAAGGACATTCGGACGTCCATTGCTTTGTCCGGACATCTGTATTTCAGGAGTTTGATCCATTTTGTCTTTGCATGGTCCGATGTGAATATTCTTAAAACATGTACATTTATGATTTAGAAAATCAATTTTTGCTTTTAAAAAGAAATGATTTATGCGAGTGATGATCAAAGTAATTTTTAGCACATCAAAATGGTTTTTGAGTTTTCAATGTTTAGTGCTAAGAATTAAGTATTTATACCTTTACAAGTGAATGTAAAAATCTAATCCACCATCTTCCTTTGATGATTGACTATTGAAACTCTTTATCTCGAATGATTTATTTTGAATGCTTGACTTTCATCACTTCCTTCATTGTGAGTCCGATTTGTAATATAAAGGTCTTATTACCGACATTTTTGTCCTTGATCAATCATTATAACATAAGACGCTTTTAAAGACAAAATCAATTGTTAGAAACAAAAATCAATTTGTTTTTTATGATCAAAACATTAAGAATGAAGTCAACCACATGTCAACAATTTTGTGTTATTTAATATGATACATTTTAGCCTATCGACAATTTTTTCAAAAACTTAGGAGGTACTCTTTGTGGTTCAATTATGTGTTTTGAGTTTTGAATTTATTTTGAATTTTGTGTTTTGAATGTTCATTTTGAGATTGTTGAAAATATATTCTTTTTGGCATTTTGAAATATTGTTTTCAAAAATCAAAAATTGGAAAACTCGTTCTCTTTCTTCCCCTCTCACTCGTCTCTCCTTCCCCTATGTCTGTCGTCTCTCTCTCTCTCTTCTTATTTCCTCCCTTGTTTCTCTCTTCCCTAATCTCATTAACTCACTTCCCCAACGTCTTCTTCCCCAACAAAACACGGAGAAATCGAAATGGGTCATGTAATTTCGGCACAGCTTAAGGGAGCAGGATCCATTTTCAAGTCCCACACCCATCATCTCAAGGGTCTAGCCCGATTTCGTTCCATGGACTTTGGCGAGCGCAATGGCTACCTTAAGGGTGTGATGACAGAGATCATTCATGATCCTGGACTAGGTGCACCGCTGGCCCGAGATACCTTTCGCCACCCCTTCCAGTACAAGCACCAAAAGGAACTGTTCATTGCCGCCGATAGTATTTACATTGGTCAGCTCCTTTATTGTGGTAAGAAGGCCAATCTAGTGGTTGTTAATGTGTTGCCCCTTAGAACCATCCTCGAAAGTGTTGTCGTTTGCAACGTCAAGCACCATGTTGGTGACCGTAGGGTTTTGCTAAGGCCTTTGGGGACTACGCTATTGTTATCTCACACAACCCTGACAATGGAACCTCAAAATGTGTTGCTAAATATTTGTTCTGCTTAATTTGTGGTGGTGGATGGTGGCGGATATGGCGGTTGTATGGTGCAGGCGACGACGGTGGTGGTGGTTGAGGTGGTGTTGTGGCGACGACGGTGGTTTTTGTGGTGGTGTAGTGTAGGCGACGATGATGGTGGTTGCCGTGGCAGCGACGGTGGTGTGGTGCAGGCTACGTCGGTGGTGGCGTTAAACTGAAAACACGTTTTGAAAATTTTAACTTGATTATAACTGAAAACAACCAAAACGACAAATTTGTACATTCGGTGCTTTCTAGAAGAGCCTGGGATGGAAATCTCTCAAATTCAGTCCAACCTGTGGATCTTTTTCTCCAATGCCGTTTGTGCACTATTTTTGAACTTCTCGATTTTCCTAGTAATCGGTATAACTGGAGCAGTGCCCATGCGAGTACCTAGTGTTCTTTAAGATTGGATACTAATAGCTCTTTAAACAGCTTTGTTTCCAGAATCCACGATTACTGGTCTCAACATTATTGGCTACAGGATTGGTTTCTATCCATATTAAGTGTTAGTTCAGGCGTTACTTTTGCTACAATTGTAAATATTTGATGTGTAGTCTTGTAACAACTATGTGGAATTATTCTAGATGAAGGCCTGTTCAAACCGGGACACCACTGGTCAGATTATTCATGAACAACACATCACCTTCAAGAGTTTTGCCAGATGAACAAGGTCACGTAGTGCCTTTGTTCACGTATACCCTATTCAAACATGGACGCTATGTGACCCGACCCTGTTCATTTAACAAAACTCTAGGAGGTGATGCATTGTCCAAAAATAACAATTATGCTTGGTGTACATCATTGTTTACACTTTGTCATAAGCATTATCCAATTGGACAGTTAAAAAATTATTTTTTCATCCAATTATTTGTTGACAACAATGCAAATGTCAACAAAGGTGTAAAAAATGTGTACAATTGACATAATCCCAAGAACAATGCTGTTTTGCATAATGTTTTTAACATCTTAAATGACAATTAAATTGTGGCAAAAAATTATTGAATGGTAGTGTTGACTGTTTTTTAAACAGTCCAATGATAGAATGCCATGTGGCATTCTATCATCCAATATGTCAAAACAAATTGGCAGCCAAGCATGATTGGTTGTCCAAGCACATCTCTGTTTTCCAACATGGCATTCTATCATCCAATATGTCAAAAACAAATTGGCAGCCAAGCATGATTGGTTGTTCAAGCACATCTCTGTTTTCTAAGCACAATTTTGATTCCCCATATTTTGTCAAGCATACAATTCAGTGGTCCTAGAGACTGGATTTAGGAATCCATTGGGTAAATTGATGGAATTCTCAATGATCAACATGCCTAAAATGATAATAAAGAAACAATAATTGCAATCAAGAAATACAAATTGTATTGAAATCCCGTTAGGTTTGCTACATACACAGCTCGGACGATCTCATCCAATCTAAAATAGTGTTTTAGCACCACGTAGGTTTACAGGGAAAAAATTGCATTCATATTAAAAAACGAAATAAAAAATAGAACCTGAAGGTTAAAAAAAAAAACTCGAAGTGATTTACATCAAGTAAACACAAATATGCACATCTCAAGCAAGAATTGATTAGCATAAAAACTGAACAGATATCACAAATAGCAGCATTGCAATACCTCATTTAGTGCAGCCTCATAATGAAATTGAATGGCACAGTAACTCTGTGTTATCCGGGAGGAGAAAGTTAATAAAAATGTTGCCCTGGCTTCACGTACAACAGTCTCCTTGTGGTAGGTGCCGGAGGAGCCAGTCCGGGAATATCTCGTATACTTTTATTGTTGGGGTTCACAATCTATCAAATAAAAAATCACAGACCGTCAACTATGGATATTGGGGTGTATATAATGTGTCATTGTACAAGATATATGATGCAGCAACCAACAAAACAGAATATTTGATTGTGCATAATGGCAACATTAAGAATGTTTTCCAACTTCTATTTTATGCCCTGTTGAATATGCAACTAGCTATCAACCTAGCCATTGAAAGCAGAAACTAATTATCGTATAAGATTCTGGAAGTAAATTAGATTATACATATAAGAGCATACCTTAACAACAATTATGGCTATTACTCCACATACAATCAGAAAAAGAAAAAGCATGATGCACTTATCCGTAGCCACCTGGAAAATACATGAACTTTATTATTTATGACATATAAGGGAAGAAACATATAAAGCTATTAAATAGCATGATTATAGGTTTCCGTCTAACTGTCTCGCACAAATGAGGACCATCTCCTGTGTCCCAAGAAGACTCGTATTTTGAGGCAAATGAGCAAAATAAAAGTATTCTATATTTTGATCCGATTGCACGCAACATTAGTTTGTATAGAGTTCAAATGATTTTAAGCAAGTAAAAGATATAGAAAGAAAAATAGTTTAAGGAAGAAAGAGCTGATATTTTCAACTATATTACCTGTCTGCCAATCTCCTTAACAAGCTGTGATGCCTTTTTTATGGAAAACTGGATTGTGTCCAGTTCATTGACAATACGTCCCATTTGCTCAGTCTGTACAAATTTCAGATGATTCAGTGATTAGGCAAATAAACACTTGAGACCAGTAAAAGAGGGTAAAGGCAGTGAGCACTAACTTGGCCCTTCAACGTAGTAGCAGTTTCAGTTCCCACTTCAATTGTTTGGTGGACAACCTACAGTTAATAGTAAGTTTAGAATACAGTCAATTGCACATTTTCAGAATATGCAATAATTATTAAATTGACCTGTTTGGAGCGTTCAATGGCCTGATCAGTTTCGTCCATTGTCTTCGTTCCAGCATTGATAAGCTCCTGATTTGACATTTCTATAGAATAATCCACGTAATGAAAACTCCTTTAAAACGTGAAAGAACAGAAGCTAATGGAGATTAATAACTCATCATTTAAACACTCGCTAAGTATCTTATTAATATTTTTTTTAAGCAGAAGACTTGCTGGGTTAAACATATGGATTATTATCTGAAGTTGATTGTAACTTGTGATAAGAGATGCTAATCTGCTAATACAACACACCATAATGTAGTTGCAACTTGCAAGAACTATTTTGTTAACTTCATAATTGTGCCCCAAAAAAAAAAAAGGTGGCAACCAGTAGGAAGAATGGGATATATAGTAATATCTTTCCCATGTACAAACATTATCACTTCAATACCATGTCGGCATTTATCTTTACCACAGCTTATCATATTCCAGAAATCGAACTTCAATTATAGAGAATGACTAGGTATTTAATGCCGCTCACCTGATGCCATTTGAACATTCTCATCAGCTGTAGGCTCGCTGGCACCAGCTCCCATATCGAAGAGTTCAACCCTTTTATTTCCAAGAGTGCTCGTGTACCTGCAATGTCCCAATTCCCAAGTAAGATAGAATAGGGGTAACAAGGCATAGCAAGAAAAAGGAAACAGTCAAGTTGATTTCATGCATCAGCACTTCCATAATTCTAGGTGAACAATCTTCGCATAATTTAGAGCTGGCCATGAAGAAAATCTAATTGATATTAAATATTAATAAAACAGAACAGTTCCGATGTCTGGATTAATGATTTGATCTTACAAGTTCCAAAATCTGGTATATGATATTATGTACCACAATTTTGGAGAATCTAACCAACTCTGAATAAATTGTCTGCATTCAACGTAAAAATGAAGCCTTAATTCATTTGGTCACAATTTGCAAGTTCATGGACTACCAAATGCAAGAAAGCATAAGAAATTAAGAATTAGTCATGTCGAGTCATATTCTTGGCACTAAATATGAGAGTTGATAGTGTTCTTTTAGGCTTTGCATGTTAGTTTATCTTTATACATACAAGTATCTTACTATTGCAGGGGATCTCTGAAAAAAAATATGATCTCTTTCTCAATCAAGCTACACAGAACTCATAATAATATTATATTTGGCACCACAACAAAGAGTAGTCAGGCAAAGATGGATTGGAAAATTTCGAAGAATAGAACCAATTAGAAAAATTTCATCGTACTCTCCCATCTATCTTTCTCCAGTAATTAACAACAAATGCATTTTACTTGGAGTCAATATATCCCCAGGTATCCAGATTGCATGGCCCAGGGCTAGAGTATACACGTCTGATATGTGCTGGGATACTTTAAAGATATATAAAGGACACTGCTAGGCCTTACTGAAGGATATACTTTGGAGGTTAAAATCTATTTTTGAAATGAATATGGGCTACATTACAGTATGGCAAACCTTAACATCCAAAAGAGGACAAATTATGTAAAAATGGTTAAAATAACTAAAACAAAGTGGAAACGTAAGAGAGAGATTGTCCAAGATATGCATAGAGACTATAACTTCTGTTATTGATAGCATTTTAAAGATGATTCCGTGGTTCCATTTACTTTTTTAATCTTCCAATACTCTATTTTCTATTTTATCTTGTTGAATAATCGAATTCAAAAACCAATCAACCTACTCTAATTTTTCTTAATCGTTAAACTACCATTTTCTTGTTTAAGTTTTCCAATGATATTAATTCAAAAAATAGATAATAAATGTAATTTTCTATTCAACTTGTCCCTAAAGTGTTGGATTTTACTTTTTTCGAAAGCGCCACAAGTTCATGCATGCTTGTGTCTTTATCACGGGTTTGTATTTATGCTTGTTAGCCACGTATGACAAGGAAACATTTTAGGAGAACGATTAGACTTCAGACAGCATTAGTCATGTACAAAACAAGAGAAAATTTAATTGAAACAATGAACTTACGTTTTCCTCAAAGCCACATACGAGTTTAACTCTTTGATCTGAAAAAGATAAAATAAGAAAATTCATAACGACAAACCACAGCAGTATGCAGGTGCTCCAGTGTGCATCTGTGCCTTTTCACTCCAACAAAATATTAACTTTCAATGGCCAGCCAAAACTAAAAACTAGAAAGGGAGAACCTCATCAAATAGTGCATAACATGTTAATCTTCAATGCCACTCTATGATGCTCCGACACAGACATGATTGTCAAAGCAAATAAAATTTTAAATAGCCTTTTAGGACATAGAGGCAATTTATTATTTCTTAAATGGTTAAAAAGACTAGTTTACTTTTGAAATAAAAAAGACAGATTTTTAAAGCCAGTTGACCAAGATATTAGGTTTTAAGTGTAAAACCATTTAGTAAAGACTAGTTTCTAGCCTTTTAAAAAAGTTCATTAACTAGGGTTTACTTGGTGTTTGCTATTTTTCTTCGAGGAGGGAGAAAGGGTCCAACTTCACACAGCCGATGAGTATGATCTGCTGTCGTAAGTTTTCTAGTACAGGATGATTGTTTTCTTTATAAATGTGCTTTTTCTGTCCCATCTTAATGTCAATTACAGCCAGTATTCAGCAGGCGGGGCGTGGACAAAATGATGAATCGAGAACTTAGAAAATAAAAACAAAATATCACATTGCCATGATTAATCAATTAAAACATTTCAGCTCAAGTGTGTATCTAACACATTTTCAAGTAAGTATAAACGGAATTTCAAAACTTACTATGTTTTGCTTCGCATCATTCAGTTCCTTGGTAACCTCTGGAGGATTTCTGCTTTCTTCATCTTTAATTTCGCGATCAAATTCTTTAATCAGCCTAGCACATTTAGCAGCCAATACATCATGAAAAAAATTAAAAGACATTATATCTGAAAGATCACAACGAATAAATGCTGCTGGTTTTGTGGTCCACAGAAGCAATTACCAACATAAGATCAACACTAAAAAAAGGCTACTACATTAATGTTACAAAGTCATAATTAATTATTTATTGAGAATGTAGAGGATTATGATTCCTTAATTAAGTTTCTTTCCATTTACAGCACCAGAGAGAACCTCAGGATCATATTAACAAATCTTTTTGCAGCATGCATCGGCTACAATTGAATCCCATGACAGACCTAATATATATAAAAGAGAAATCATGCTGGGTAAGGGGAGAAATAGGTATCCCTTACTCCATTCCTTCCTTCGTTAGGAATGAGCGGGTCGGAAACTTTAACAGCCTTTCATCCATGCAAAATCAAATGAGAAAGGATTCCACTTACCCACTCCCCTTTCCTCTCATTGCTAGGAGCATTGCCCTCTTGACTTGATATATTAAAAACACTACAATCAGATATTTTACTTTTTCCAGGAGAAAATGCATACCTTTTACACTCCCTCATCTTCCCAGTGAGCTCCTCCAGCTGCTTACTTTGTCTACTGGAGTCTTTAATCTTATCCAGCTTTTGAAAGCCATTTCTGATTAAAACAAAGAAATTGTCATGAATTTACAGATGCTTTAAAAAAATATTAGTTTGCATTAGAAACTATAAAATATTGAAGGTGAAAAATATCAGAAAATATATTTCCATCACGCCACGTGGATAAAAATAGTTATCAGATTACTAAACTGCGAGTTTTCCATAAATACTACAATAATCAAGAGGTTTATATTACTAGGAGAATCATACTGGTGAAGGGCAGTTGTATATGGCATCCAAATACTCCTGGTTACACACAGCATGTGGAATACACTTTTTCAATAAGGTAATATCTTCTCTCCAACAAATATAGGCATTTTACCATCTCACATTAATCACAAATGAAAACAAAGATTTCAGGGTAAGTGAACCCACCAAGGTACAAAATTGGTTAAAAAAACTAACACATATGACCTAATAAAGCATTTTAAATTTATAAAAACCTTGGTGATCACTGCACGACCAGAGTATTTATTTAATACATCCCATATATAAAGTCTGTCTAAACTCGTTTCATTGAAGACATCCAACATATAAAGCATGTCTAAACTCTTGTTGAAGCCATCTACATGTACAGGTATCTCTAATAAAGGTATCTAAAGCAAAAGTGGCCAAAATTCATTAGCCTCACTTAACCCAAAACGAAAAAAATGTAGATACTCAGAAAAATAAGAAAAAAATAATAATAATCAATTCCACTTCTTTTATACAATTCAGTCTGTAAGCGCAAATCTATACAACCATAACCATAGAAACAATTCACGTGAGAAATTAATTATAAACCCGTAAATGTGCATATAAATAACAGAAGAAGTAAGGAAAATTACGCAAGGGCACGCATAGTATCACGGATTTCACCGTGGATCTGCTCCATTTGAGGGTTCATCTGTAACTCCATGTTTGCCACTTTACCCTAATCTCGTTCCTTTCCTTTCGTTTTATTTCTAATTCATTTACCGCCGAGGAAAAAGAGATTCCTCACCGGCAAGTCACAGATACAATTGCCCAGCAGCCAAAATTAAATGAACAATCTTCTTCCAATTTCAACCTACTTTTGTTAGAGCTATAGTTTTGAAAGTATGGATTTGAATTTTGAAAATTGAAGAAATTGAGATGGTTTAGGGCTGTTATTGTTGTTGTGGAAAGAGAAAAAGGTTTGTTCGTTAGGGACGAGGAATAATTGTAGTAAGATGAATGGGCGGAATTACAGGCTGGAACAAGATGGATGTCTATGTGGGCGGGACACGCTCCAAACCGGTTTCATTTCGATTGATTTAAAACTTGTTTGGAGTTGCTTATTTTTGGTGTAAACTTACTTTTTTTCAGTTATAATTCTAATAAGTCTAAGCTAGAGTTGAGGGGTGGTTATAGTTCAATTATCAACAACAATTATTAATCCTTAAGTAGAGGAAGAATTTCACTCAGACTTGACAGAATACTCACATGGTGGGACACCATGTGTTAAAAAATTGTGCGTGACCCACACGTGAGTGTCCCGTGAGTTTTTTGAAAAAAATTCTCTGCACGTGAAGCATCCCTCTATCAACAAATGTCTTTATTTAGAGAGAAGCAATTGGTGTACAGAAAAAAAACATACAAACAGCCTACAGATTACACAATAGGTGGGGCCCATTTTTTTATTTTTATTTTTTACAATATTTAATTCACATGAATCCTACTCAAATGTGAGTATCTGTAGTCTGTACAAATAGAATTTTCCTTAATATGAATGGAATCAATAAGGTTTAATTATAAAAATGTAATATGAATGCGCGTGAGTGGAGCCCGATTTTAATTTATTATTTATATTAATAATTTTCATTGCCTTTAAATTAATTGTTTTAGCCTGGGTTATTTCGATCAATTCGTGCCCGTATTTATATTTATAGTTCTGTATTTGTTCTTTTGTGCACTTTCACCTACATTAGTTCGTCCCAAAGTCCAACCTACACTATTAATGATGGGAGGTATTGTTTACTAATCAACGACTGATGGCGAATGATGTAATGGGTGAGAGGCACGAGATGGTAATCATTACGTGCGAACTGTGGCTAGACGACATCTGCGCAAAACCCGATCGAACCCACTAAACCATCCAAACCGAACCAATTCGATCGATTTGAGTTGGTTTTTTTGTTGTTTTTACATGGGTTGGGTTGTGTCGAGTTATGAGTTAACTCATGAAATTCGAATAAATTCGTCCAACACAACTCAACTGTATCTACGAACTTTACAAGTGTTATGATGTTGTTTGGACGAATACGCATCTAACACAAAAATATTTTAATTGTCAAAAACATTTCTTGACTTTATATAATTTAATATCGATCTTTCCATGTAATATTTTCGGGCATAAAGTGCCAAAATAATTCAGATTTTTACTATAGAGACATAATATTATATAAGCCGTGAGTCAATTATAAATCCGCTCTACCCTACCCGCTTACTTTAATTTTTGTTGACAAGTTGTCCCAGACCGACAAACTCAACCATACCCTACAGATGCTTGGTTGGGTTGGGCTGCGTTGTATTGTGTTTCAACATTTACATGGGTTGTGTTTGGTTAAATTATGATCAAACAGATCATGTTGATTTGGTTTGAGGCAAAAATTGACCCGCCCCGACCTGATCCATGCCCACCCCTAGGTTTGATTGTGTGGACAAGATTGCAAGCACGGAATTCAAGGATGGAGAAGATTCTAATGGTATAGACGAAGCTATAGATTTAGATTGTTGTGTAGATGTAGGAGTTCGATAAATCTTTTTGTTCCTTTTTGATCCCAATGCGAAGGCTAATTTAGGTGGCAATCATGCTGGTCATCCAAATTTCAATGAAAAAGACAATATTTTTGACAGGATAGGGCACCAAATGGCAGCGATAATTTAGGGAATTGGTTTGATAATTATGGACTATTGAAAAAGGAGTATTAGATCTTGTTTGACAATCATTATAATGAGGTTTTTTTTTTTTTTTAGTTGTCGATCATGGGTTTTATTGCTGGTGAAGACCACGTTTTGCCTTCAGAATCTACACCACTCCCTGCTTTGGGTGCTAGTTTTGAAATTGTTATTTGATTCAAGTAACAATCATGCTATTTGTATCCAAATGGTTGACAAAATTTTTGACATAATGCCACATGGCGGCCCTCTATTGGGGCCCCCCGCAGGCCCCCCAATAGGGGGCCGATATGTGGCATTATGTCAACAAAGTTATCAACGAATTAGGTACAAGTAGATTAATTCTTCAATTAATGCCTTCATATGATTCAATCAGCAAGTTAACAACGATATTATAGAATTTGTCATAACTATACCATGTATTGATATTGTTCCAACGACAGGTAGGGGCTATGTGCAAAATGGACCCGCTAAAAAAGGCCATGAGATTTTCAGTAGATGAAAATATGATGTCAGATTCGAGGACAAAGCTTTTCCAATTCGAGGGAGCCCAACTTTAACTTAGTTTCTTCATTATTTATTTTTAATAAATTATTTTAGTTAGGGTTATGTTTTGGTCTTTTACTCGTTACCAATCTTGCTACATGTACTTCAAGACTTGCACGATGTTATATGCACTTTATCATTGGACAGTTTAAAGTATACAATTATCTTTTTCATCCAATCTTTTTCCTCCAACTCATCTTCTGACATTGTTTCTAAACAATTTCTTCTGCCGAAGTAGATTAATTCTACTCGTTACTAGTTTGTAGGGTTTGTGTTTATCTAAACTAGTGGTGGCAACGAGCCGAGCTCGAGCCGGGAAAAAAAAGCTCGAGCCGAGCCCGAACTTTTTTAGTCCGAGCTTTTTTTGGCCCGAGCCGAGCCGAGCCTAACAAAAAAAAATGAGGTTTGGCCCGAGCCTTGGCTCGTTGTAACCGAGCCCGAGCCGGGCCCGGCTCGAGCTTTTTCCGAGCCGAGCCTGAGCCGTCCGAGCCGACGAGCTTTTTTGCCACCCCTAATCTAAACATACTGCTTTCGTATTCTTTGAGTTGGTTGTTTATGAATATTAATTAAGATTTTGAAATTTTTCTTCAATTAAGCACATAATCTTTAATTTGTGTGCAAATTTTTGTTTGTGATACTGTAATTTTTACTATTCTGCCTACACCATCGAGTCAGTTTTAGCGTTTTAAATCCTTATTTGGTGGAGATCAAAATCAGAATTTTAGCAAAATCTCATAAATCTCCTCTTTCGGAATATATTGGAGTGGGCTCACGGAACAAATAGAGTTTACTGCTTGTTTTTCGACATTTATTAGGCCGAGTTCAGTAAAGATTAGCTACCTAGAAAACTAAACAATAAACATGAAAATTTTCTCCCAACATCACAAATAAAGAGTCTTTCTACTTTTTATTTCAGTCTCAATTTGAAACTCTAGTTTTCAAGAACACATCATATCGTCGATATTCAATCGTTATGATGATAATAGCATTATTTACACTTTTTGAGTTCTCCAAAGTGTTAAATTGCCAAATGATCTGTTTTGGTGCTATTGTCAAACAACAATGCTGGAGTTACAGTACTTAGAGGATTGTAAATTTACAGTCCTCTCAATGGGCCCCACACTAATTAGAGAGAGCGGTAAATTTATCGGCCTCTAAATGCTAAGTGCTGTACCATTACAAGTGACTTTTTTGATTGTCAAATGATTTATTTTCACATTGGCCAAACCCATTCTCTTATCCGTCGCTCTCTAACAGACTTCGCCCTCTCTCTCGTTAAGACCACCTCGTACGCGCATTGAACAGCGCTAATTTACAAAACGCAACAATTGGCTTCGATAATCTGCATGTAAATGTACACGCAGTACCACTATTTAC
>CAIGRO010135504.1:0-16742 GCA_903798355.1 Fraxinus baroniana
TAAAAGTTGGTTATTAGGTTTAGGGTTTCGAATTTGGAAAAATGAGGAAAACGACGCGGATTTTCGCTGGACTGTCATCAAGGGTTGGCTCGAGCTACAAAGCAGAAACATCATCGTTAGACCGTCGCCCCGTTGGCTCGAGCTACAAAGCAGAAACATCATCGTTAGACCGTCACCCCTTCTTCGCTCAAGCAATACCTTTATATTAGAAATTTTTATTTCGCGTTTTAAAGACTTTTCTCTCGGTCCATTGTTTTTGTGACCTATCTATATATACCAATGTACAGAACGGTTTTCTTAATGTTGTTAATTAAGAGAGATTCATCGTTGAGAGATTTATTCATTCCATTATTCAACCTTCATTTTGTGCGAGTGTTTTGGTCAGAAAAACATCAGTTTTAATATCCAAATACCAAAAATCATACTTCCTATATATTTGTCAGAGGTGCTGAAGATCAAAAAAAGCGACTGGAGTTCCAGTCTGTGAAAAACAGGTTGTTTTTCGTGATCCATGAGAGATAAGCGATTCTACAAAGTTGGGGCTACTGCGGATAGCGAAGTTCCAGGAGAGCGTTGGTTATTGCAGCTGAAATTGGTGACTTCATTTTAAATTTTATATCAAAAGCCAAAATGTAATTTTAATTTTTCTCATGTAAAATTATTTAATTCAAAAACATAAGAAACAATAATATTATGGTAAGTTTTTCCTTAATCCTGAACAAACTTGACTTCGTATTTCTGCTATGGATTTTCTTAATCCTATACAAACTCTGCTTCTCCCTGCTACTACCATGTATACGTCCCTCGTCCCTGCCCCTTAACCATCTTGAATTTCCACACAAAATTTCAATTGCCTTTTGCTTTCAGTGATCATCAGAAACTAGAATTCAGGTTTCCAGATTTCTGTGAATTGCTGCTACTCTCAAAAGTTGTTTCTGAATCATGACGTATTTGGTAATAACGCTAGGAGGAAGAGAAATATGCAGGACACTGATCAAGAAAGAATCCATGGAAGGTTCTTGCAGTAAAGAGAATGCAAATGCTTCAGATAATGATGGCGATTGCCCCTTTTCTGGATCTTCAAAGACTTTAAATCCCGAGAAGATAGTTCAAGAAAAGAAGTCTTGGTTGAACTACGAATTAATTGGGAAAGAACTTTCAAACCTGAAGCATAAGAATTCATCGGTGGAAAAGCGTATGCCCAATAAGGCGAAGACCGCAGTGGACAAAGAGAAGGTGAAGTGGCTTAAAGCTTCAAGGGATTATTCGTTTTTATCATCTGATAATGATAAGTCTGTGATAAACCCTAATTCTCGGATGTTTAAGAACGTTTCCAAATCATGTGCTTCAATGGCGAAGAAGAAACTTGAGGAATCAAGAAAGGCGAAAGCGACACCAAAACCACAAGTGTTATCCTCTAAACTATGGAGTAAGGAATCGGGGTTCAAGAACTCCGGTCGATCAAGTCTGGAAGGTCATGTTCGAAAGAGAAAACAAGTAATCTATGACTCCGAGGATGATGTAGATGCCATAAATGTGGATTCTGGTATGCGAAAAGAAGAAACTCGGCGCACGAAGATTACTAGGAAAGAGGATGTTCAAGAAAACAAAAGATCGTAGAACAAGAAAAGACGGAGACAAAGAAATGTAATATATATTGAATATCATATTATTCTTGTTTCCTTTTGTACTTGGCAACATTGTGCATGTTTAGTTAGCTTCTCTGGTTTTTGGTTATACTGATGTAAATAATTTTTTTTTTTTTTTGGTGAAATATAGACATGATTTTGTTTTGTCAATATCAATTTTGAGTCAAGCTACATAGTTCTTTTTAAATAATTAACTTTTTTTTTTTTTTACCTATTTTATAGTTAAACAATCACCAGAATTTTATAAATTGCGATTTAGATTGACAATTGCACAACTTTTGATCTGTTCTCTATTCAATCCTCCCCAAACATGCATGCTATCGAGCTCCAGAGAGTCCAACACAGTTGAAAATTTGCAAAACAGGAAAAAATAAAGGAAAAATATCTATACGCCATGAAAAAAAGTTCCATCATTCATACTGCAAGCACTGGCAAGGAATTCGGTCTTAAAGTTCTTCATTATTTACGCAAGGCCTTTTTCCAGTTTTCAAATTAGGGTTCAACATGTTCCTCCAGCTTCAAGCTAAAATGGAAGGCATTTACACGAACAAAATACTGTCACTCTCATTTAACCATGATATCGCAAATCATGAAGCGATTTGCTGTTCTCTAAGCTGCAAATCATTGCTATCTGATCATTGTTCTCATAATCCATTTCTTAATGTAATGAAGGATTTTTGGCTACCGTCTTCTGCAGTTTGCTGCATCGGCCTTCCGAGATTTCATGATTATGTTAGCCTTCATATGTCGATATAACATATTTTGTGTCGGTCAAAGAACTCTACGTAAGACATTGCATCCAGCATGTGTACATTTGTAGTAACTCTTGTGGAGAGAATTCTCTAAAATCAGCTTATCATTAAGCCATGTCATAAAAGTATTCAAAAAATATTTTACTGTGTTAATATAAATACATTATCACAACTCTTAAGAGTCTTATTTTACTATTTTGGTTGAAGGGTGTTACGTATGGATTACATGATAGATCAGTTATATCACAGTTGCTAGCTAAACAACATCTTTACGGGAACTATATGTGACAGAATGTTGAAATTTGTAACGGCCTGAAATCTAGTATGCGCAATCAACCTCACTATCAGAGGGTCAAATTATTGTAATAATTAAATTTTCAGGGATAAAAAGTCTAATATTGAACTTTTCATAAGATTCTAGTAAAGTTGAATTAGGGTCCAAAATATGGATGTATGCCTAAAGATGCCAAATTTTGGTATGGTTTAATTTACCCGTAGACTTAAAAAATAAATAAATAAATAAAAAATATGAATTGGTATTCTTGAATCTCTCTCAAAACCAGTGAAGAGGGGAAAAAATGTATTTGGTATGTGTAAGGACAATGTCATTATGTGTCAAAAAAATGTTAGTTGGAAAGACAGTCCAATAATAATAACATGCAACGTGACTCATTGTCAACAATGTTGTAAAGAAGTTTATACACCAAATACGATTGTGTAAGGACAAATCCCTATCAATAATTGGGTGCCGCAACTTGGCCTTCTATGAATCAGAATTGCAGCCAGAGTTAACCATAATGCAGTGAGATTCAATCCTCGTTTGGCTCGCATTTCTTAAAACTTATTTTTCTTTTCAAACTCATTTTCAATTACACATTTTATGGAACCAAAAACTTTGATCAAAACATACTAAAACTCTTATTTTTATCAAGAACCGCTATTTATATCCATCATTGTTATATATACATCTCACTATGAACTATCCCTATTAAATTTTTAAAAAATTATTATTTTCATCCGCATCACATTCCAATGCTGTCTTTATTAAGTTTATTTATTTTAACACTATACAGTCACACTATTTTTGTATATCTACACATCATAATTACTTTAGTTTTTTCATATATCTATCCACGCCATTTTTGTATATCTATAAATCCACACCATTTTTTATATATCTACCGTATCATAATTCTTTCATTATCCTTTCATATTTTCAATCACTACCATTAATATGCAGAGTCAAGTTTTTTTTACTTGTTTTGATAATCCTAGCAGCTTAGCCACCATTGCTTTGAATTTAAGGAAAAAGAAGAAGATAATCCAACAAAAAACTCGAATTCTTGTTTTGATAATCCTAGCAGAAAAGATAACCATCATTGTTTTCAATTCAAGAGAAACAAGAAAAGATAATCTGAGCAAAAACTCAAATAATTTGAATTTAATTTTTTTACTGATACTACCTGAATTCAAAAGGTACATTATTAAATAACTCAAACACAAATTAAACCCATGTTTAGTACATATTAAAATTTTCATTTTTATTTTTCTACTTATTTTCAACCACACACTATTCAATAAAATAATATTTTCCATCACATCAACAACTTTTCCTTCTTTTTCAACTACACATTCTCCATCAATCTACTATTCCAAAATACATTCTTCCAAAATAATGTGGCTCAAACACACCCTAAGAATCATTTACATACTAAATTTATCAACCACAATAAAAGGCAATCCTTATTTTTTCAAAATCTTCATATACATTTATGTCTGTATGTATTTTCTCTAATTGTGTCTCTTCCTTTGTTATTTTAACTTTAGTTGGAGAGGATATTTTATGAATATAAGGGTTTTACGTAAATAATCAAAAAGGATTTAATGAAAATAAATATTAGTAGGTGAATTTAGAATAATGTATTTCTATTTAATTTTATATATGTCTATTTAAGTAAATTTACATAAAATTAAAAATACAATATAATTTTCTTTTCAAAAGTGGATATATATTATAATGGTGGATGTAAATAGCGGTTTTCTTTTATTCTAAACAAAGCACGGGCTTGGTGTATCTTCACCTTTAGATATATTTTTCTTTCTTTCTTCTGAATTCATCTTGCTTGACGCACCTTTTGCTTGGCCGGTTCAACTCATAAAAATCGAGAATGGGACCAAAATCGATCCGATTAGACTTATAAAACCTCTAATTAAAAACCAGCTCCAAAACCCATTAAATCGGGCAGTTTTTTAAAAAAATATGTGACCCGTTCCCACCGATTCAACTTATGTAAATGTATATTCTTTAAAAACTTTAAATGTATATTTTTCTAAAGTATATTTTTTAATTTTTTAAAAATCACCCATTCGATCCCGATTCAACCTTTTGACCTTTGATCCTTTCTCTTTTCCAGGTCGATGACCGAGTCAGTTTTTAAAACATTGGCCAAAACATCTAATGGCCAAGAGTGATGCTTATATCTTTGGGGTGGTTTTGCTTGAAATGTTGATTGGGAGAAGATCTATGAATAAAAGTCGACAAAATGGGGAACTAACTTTGTGGAATGAGCAAGACTACCTTAGAGAGGGAAGAAGGTTCTACAGGCTCATAGATCCCCGTCTTGAGGGTCGTTTCTCAATCAAAGGTGCACATAAATGGAAAAAGTAGCATGTTTTATCACGGAGAGTTCTAAGTCTATTTTATTACGCCAATCCATTAAAGCCTTAGCCATGATGAAAAAGCTCAACCTCTGATGAGTGAAAATGTGGAAGTCCCCGTACCACAGCCTAATTTGAAGTACATGGCTTGTTCCTCCTCTTATTTCCAGGCCATGCACTCGGAATACAAATAGGAGAAATGGAGTTAGAATGCAGGTTGGTTCCCTAAAGAATGGGCAGCCAAGTCGGAGTCCTACCATGCCATACAGTCTGCAAGCCTTTCCAAATCAACATATTCAACCTCTCCGTTCACCACCAAAACTGGACAAAAGGTAACCAGAACGTGTTCGTGTCATTCTTTTTAAAATTCTTTGTCATGTGACTGATTCTCACATTCAAGGTAAGATTAGTTAACACGGGTGCATTTTTAGAGGATTTCTTGGCTCTTTTCGCTTGTTTGGTGAATTATGAGTTGGCATTTCAGTAGACAAAATGACCGGAGTTTTAGATATTTTTGTGAATAGTTGTTTGATTCCAAACCCCTTTTTGTTATAACTTTGTAATGAAACATTCCATATTTAGATCATCCCTCATTATCTTGAAGTAGTTAACTTTCTCAAAAATATGAAATTTTTTAAGATTATAGATCGGGTCAAGTTGATAGAATCCCTTTTTACATCTCTGTCCACTCAAGGCGATCAGAGGAGAAAATCAAATGACCCATTTGGATTGTGCTTCAATTTTCAGTTTTACATTCATTTTCAGTTTTTGTTTTAAATGTTTGTTTTAAGATTGCTAAAAACGCATTTTGTTTGTCATTCTGATAAATTATTTCTCAAAACAGAAAGCCAAAAAACACATTTGATTTGAGATTTTGAAAAATTATGACATTCTATTTTATTCTATTTGATTAATTAGTAAAAATAGAATTATTTTGTGTAAGTGGTCATTAAGAGTTTGAGCTATTTTTATTTTTTATAACTTTTATTTTTCTATAATTTCTTATAGTTTTATTTTTTCAGAATTTTTATTTTGTACTTTTTTAAAAATTTATTTTCTTTAGATTTTTAGACTTTTTTTCATTATTATTATTATTAAATTTTATTTTTTAAAAGTTTTAAATTTTATTGGTTAGAATTTTATTTATATTTTATATTTTAATAAAATTTTAACTTTTAAAATTGTATTTAAATGCTTGTTTTCCATATTTTGAATGTTTTCAAAATTTTCACTAAAAATACTCAAAATGTCAAAAATACGTTTTGAGTTTATGTTATAATTTTAAGTTTATCTTCGAAAATGCATTTTCAAAGGTATCATACTAAACACGTTTTCAGTATTTTACAAAATTGAAAACTGAAAATAGCAAATCAAATGCATCTAAAGTGTTCCAACCCCTCTCCGATAGCAACGAGGCGGGTTGGTTATTTTCACCTTCGTCCCTTAGGTATTTTTGTCACATTATCTCATTCTCATATTCCAATTAAAGCGGAATGGGGCGAGGTGCCCAGCTTATTTTTTTTTTTTTGTTATTTATTTATTTATTTATTTTGTAAAATATTATTACTTTATTCTTTAATTAGTAAATATTATTACTTTTTTTTTTCAATTTGTTAAGAGCAACTCACGTTCTCTTTAAAAATGATGTAAATATTTTATTTTTGTTTTATTAAAAATTAAAATTAAAATTAACTTTAAATGGGACGGAGACTATGTTTCTTGTACCTATTTCGGAATAATGACATTCGCCCCGTACTTGCCCCGTTTACCCAGTTAGACGGTTAATTCCCGTCCCATTCGGGGTGGAGCTCGCAGGTATCGTATTAAATGAATTTTTTTGTCATCCCTACTCCACAACTGTCATCATCATCTTCTTGTTCTCGGTCCATATTGGTACTTTCTTTCTTTGGGACTTCGAAGAAGAATTTCGTGCACACATTGCAATTGTAATGAATGGAGAGAACTGAAATCTAGTTCTTTTCTCCTTGATTTTTGTACTATTGAATCCATAGTCGATTAATTTGCAACTTTTCCTATCTGCCTACGGATGTTAATACACTATAATAATCATTGTCAATTGATAACACGTGCACGCACATGTGAAGTAAAAAAAGTCAACCAGGGATTTGGAGAGAAGATGAAGGTGTTAGGTCCAAATTTGTAATTGGTAATTTTCATAACCAAAATCATGGTTATTTGAGTTATAATTAAAGTCAAAGAGTTGGGAGTTGGGAGTATAGATCTTGAAAGAGTCAAAGATGGACCAAGGAGAAAAAGTAGGCGTAAAACCACTAGCTGGCTGCCAAGGGCATGCTCGAGCGCTGAAAGCAAGGGCGTGACCGATCGTTGGCCGCGAACCTGGCGTTCGAGGGGCGGGCTTACTGCTCGACATGCGCGAAGTTGGCACTCAAGAGATGTATTTATCGAGGCAAAGTCATGTTCGCATTTTACTCGGATTTTACAATCTCTTTCAATTTCGAAGATTCGATATGATAAATAGCTAAGCATAGTTTGTCCCAAAAGCGTGGCTTTTCATTCAAGAGAGCATATTATTGAAGATCAGTTATACATCCAACGATCTCTCGATTCAACCACAAGATCAAAGTTTCATAATTATTCCCAAATATCTTTTGCAAGGTGTTGAATCAATTATTACATACAAGAGAACATATTATTGAAGATCATAAACCCATTCCATAAATCTCATGAATCAACCCAATGATCAAAATACAAAAGATTTAAAAGATTAAACACCAAAAATCCTTATCTTATACAATATGCATTCAAAATTCTGAAGTTGGAAAGAGACATTTGGAGTTCTAGTTGTTCCAAAACGAGATTTGTTTTTGGTGATCCACGTCGAGGGAAAACAAGTCCAGAGTTCTGGAAAGTGCATGTTGCACAATCGAAGAGGTTTTTCGATGATTTACAGCTTGAGTGGTCAGGGTCTACTAAAGTTTAATTGTGTCTGGAATAACTCTAAGTTATCATTTCTAATGGATTTTTTGACAAAGTTTGTCCTAAGATTTTTGATCTCTGTGAAGAGTTCTTCAAGGGGTTTTCGTTCATTACTAATTTCTGGTGTTGGTTTACTTTTTGTCTTTATTGCTTTTGATCTATGTTGTCTGATTGTTTGATTATGTTTTAATTTGACATTGACTTAATAATCATCGAGAAACAATAATTTATAACATGTGGCTTATTATTGTTTGAATTATGCATTATACACCCTCTAGGTGTAGTTGGATCTAAATATCATGCTATTTTATATTTCAAAAGGCAGAGCACGACCATTTCTAATCCTTCGGAATAGCCGGTATAGATTAGAGAAAGGGTTCTTTTCTCCATTTCTATCAATATTGTGATTCAAACGTACAACTAAAGTATTATATTATGTATGACAGTGATTCAAATTACAATTGAGGGTTATATCAAGGAATTGAAAGTCACACATGAGGAACCGAAGGTCACAAAGCAGTGTTTACGATCATATAAATGGAATCAAAAGTTACATACCAAATGGTGATTTACGATCGTAATGACTCAACCAACTCAACATGTATTTTTTAGGATTCACTTTCGAAAATTAATGGGGGATTAGAACCGCATTCTTGAAAAGTTCAAATAAAAATAAAAAATGTCATCAATTAACTTGTATCGCTCGTGCCAATGGCTAGTTTATTTAAAGTACTATTGAATATGTCATTACAAAATCCCACGTGTATCGCTCGTGCCAATGGCTAGTTTATTTAAAAAATATAAACGAGTCTCACGTAAACTAATTGAAAGCATACTAACAAAAAAAATAAATAAATAAATAAATAAATTATCTTTCCAATTAATTAACCTCACCTTCTCCTACTCCCGTTCTCTGCCCTCCACCAATACCAAAATAATTAAGTGTAAGAAGAGTAAGAAAAAATTAAAAAATTAAAAAAATAAAAAATAAAGATGAGATTTCTTCTTCAATTTTGAGGGTTCATTTAAGATCTTAATCCGAACTTCAATTCTAACTGTTCTAATTCAAACCTAGCTAAGAGGAAAATATTTTTTTTTGTTAAATTATTCTAAGTGGAGCTCGTTTCCACTATTTAAGAAATTTAAAATTTTGACTATAATTATTTATTTTTTTATATTATTTTTCTTTTCTATTTGCTTATTTAAAAAGGAAGGTAAATTAATGATTTTACAATGTTTTAATGGAGAAAATAGATGATAATGACCTTTTTGCGCAATGAAGGCAGACGATAGGGACATTTTGCATCAATTACCCATATTGGACAACACGAATTGATGAAATGAGATAGAAAGAATCAACTCCGCAAGAAAATGTTGAAACGAGAGTGTAAATGTCAAATTTGAAACGAATGGGACAATTTGTACAATGAATGCAAACGATTACATTTTGTGCTAATTATCCTTATTGTAAATAATTGATGACTTCATTTTAAATTTTAAATCAAAAGCGAAAATGTGAATTTTGAATTTTATCGCGTAAAAGTATTTAATTAAAAAGCAAAAGAAACAATAATATTATGGTAAGTTTTTCCTTAATCCTGAACAAACTCGGCTTCGTGTTTCTGCTATGGAAAGTTCCCTTAATCCTGAACAAACTCTGCTTCTCCCTCCTACTACTATATATACATCCCTCGTCCCTGCCCCTTAACCATCTCGAATTTCCACATAAAATTTCAATTGCCTTTTCCCTTTAGTGGTCATCAGAAACTAGAATTCAGGTTTCCAGATTTTTGTGAATTGCTGCTACTCTCAAAAGTTGTTTCTGAATCATGACGGATTTGGTAATAACGCTAGGAGGAAGAGAAATATGCAGGACTCTGATCAAGAAAGAATCCATGGCAGGTTCTTGCAGTAAAGAGAATGCAAATGCTTCAGATAATGATGGCGATTGCTCCTTTTCTGGTTCTTCCAAGACTTTTAATCCCGAGAAGACAGTTCAAGAAAAGAAGTCTTGGTTGAAGTACGAATTAATTGGGAAAGAATTTTCAAATGTGAAGCATAAGAATTCATTGGTGCAAAAGCGTGGGTCCAATAAGGAGAAGATTACAGCGGACAAAGAGAAAGTGAAGTGGCTTAAAGCTTCAAGGGATTATTCGTTTTTGTTATCCGATAATGATAAGTCTGAGATAAACCCTAATCCTTGGATGGTTAAGAACGTTTCCATATCATGTGCTTCAATGGCGAAGAAGGAACTTGAGGAATCAAGAAAGGTGAAAGCGATGCCAAAACCACGAGTGTTATCCTCTAAACCATGGATTAAGGAATCAGGGTTCAAGAACTTGGGTCAATCAAATCTGGAAGGTAGTGTTCTAAAGAGAAAACAAGTAATCTATGACTCTGAGGATGATGATGGCAATGTAGATGACATAAATGTGGATTCTGATATTCGGAAAGAAGAAACTCGGAGCGCAAAGATTGCTAGGAAGGAGGATGTTCAAGAACGCAAAAGATCGTAAGGCAATATGCATTGAATATCGTAGTATTCTACTATTCTTGCTTCCTTTTGTACTTGGCAACATTGTGCTCGTTTTGTTAGCTTCTCTAGTTTTTTGATGCTGATTCAATTGCAATAGACAAATATTTTTGTGAAATATAGACATGATTTTGTTTTGTTAACATCAATTTTGAGTCAGGCTACATATTTCTTTTGTCAATATCAAGAATTTGTCAAATATCAAGAATTGCTTAAGTAAATATTTAACTTTTTTACGAATTTCACAGTTAATGAATCACCATAATTTTATCAGTTGCGATTTAAAATTGACCATCACGCAATGTTAGATCTGTTCTCTGTTCAATCCTCTCCAAACAAGCTATCGAGATCCAGAGTGACCAAAAGACAGTCGAAAATTTGCCAAACAGGGAAAAATAAAGGAATAATTATTATACACCATATCCATCATTCATACTGCAAGCACTGGTATGGATTTCAGTCTTAACGTTCTTCATTATTTACTTGCGGCCTTTTTCCAGTTTTCGAATTAGGGTTCAACGAGTTCCTCCAGCTTCAAGCGAAAGCATAACTTTTACAAATTGTATTTGCATGAACAAAAGGTCAATAAAATACTATCAATGTCATTTAACCAAGATTTCGCAATCATGCAGCAATTTGCTCTTCTTTAAGCTGCAAAGTCATTGCTATCTGATCTTTGTTCTCATAATCCATTTCTTTATGTAAGGAAGGATTGTTGGCTACCAACTTCTGCAGTCTGCTGTATCTGCCTGTCGGGATTTCATGATTATGTTTGCCTTCATATGTCGTTATAACAGATTTGGAGTCGGTCGAAGACCTCTCAACGTGTTTACGGACATTGCATCCAGCATGTGTACATTTGTAGTAACTCCTGTAAAGAGAATTCAGATGCAATATTGATTATCTTCAACAAAGAAGTACAGAGAGAACTTTTAATCTATTAGTCTAAAATACAAACTAATAGATATTGAAAAGTTAAAGACGAGTCCGCAGATTGAAAATTCTTTCAATTTGTCTGCGCAATGTCATGGATCATTATAATGGTTAGCATCAGATCAAGAGTACAACAAAAACTCGTTAGTCAACTTCTGTAAAAAAGTCGGCACTACATTTCTCTACAAAGAGTAGATTTTCGTCTGAGGTGATTAGCTTATGATCTCATGAGTCATACTAACTAAGATATTCTGAAAGACCATCATATGGACCCGTGGCTCCACTAGGTACTAATCAGTTTTGAGTTAGGATCTCAGCTTTTTTATCATGAAATCAAAACAGGGGCCTCAATGTTGCAACACAATGTCACTATCGCTACATTTGTTTCACATACTAGGGTTATCCTCAAACCTCAAGGCTATGCTCTCCCCCCTATGCGATGCCAATTTTTTCATCCATTTTACGCAAGGGTTATCTCCCCTATGTTGAACTATTCTTCAAATAGTTTTAAGTTGGAACCTTGATTTCCTTGTCTGAAATCCTATATATTTAAAAGGGCTTTCATCATGTCCACTGAAATGCCAATCTAAAAAAATGCACTATATGTCAAGGATTTCAAATCAAAGATTTTCTGTCCATAACTCATCACTTATCTATCAATCATTTTCTATTCCAAATATTGGAGAATATTCCATCTAGTTCATGCAAACAAATAAAATGAAAGTGTATATTAGTAATCTGTAAACTATCTATTCAAAAGCAAAAGGGATTTTGAATCAAGTTTTCACGCACACTACACTATCCTACACCGAGGTTTACATACATAGACAGACCGTCCAATTAGAGAGGTTATTCATTTGGAGCTGCCTTTGCCATTGTTAATTCCACAGGTGAGAGAAATTAAATAAGAAAAAAATTGCAGTTTTTTTAACTCTTATTTTTTTTTTTATTTACGTGTCCGAGCTTGGCCTTACTAATCCTGAGGAGTGGCGACCTTTCCCTTGGTTTGCCACCCAAGTAAATTCGGATGCTTTAACAGTATACACACTTGAACCGGACATTTGGAAAGCATTTCTCCTCCATGTGGACCTCCCTTTAAGACATGTGGACAAGACTCCCTGAGGGACGACAAAACGCACCATAACTATGCCACCATAGGACACTGTTTTCCAACATAAATGTTGCCTTTCAGTTGCCGCGGAGATTCAAACCTCTGATACTCCGTAAAGAACCCCCTTACTTAACCACTGCACCATGCTTGTGGGAGTAAACTCTCTTTCTTCTTATTATGTGGAGATTAATGTCCATCGAATAAACTTAACTTTCACGTTAAGAGTAAGGTTAACTAATCAAATACGACACGTCTAAATTAGAGATATCGTGACTGAAATTATTTTACTCCAAATAACAACAGTCAACGACTAAGTGCAATCAACCTAATAAACGGGTCATCCTTGTGAAAGACTACGGCTCATTTTGAAGTTTAAATCTTTTATTGACGGGAAACTCCTATTCTCCACAGTATAGTAATTATTCAAAAAAATTGTGTATGTTTGAGCTCCATCAATTTTAAAATGCATTTTTTATTCTCTTATTTCAACTACACATTTTTCAATAAAATAATATTACATGTAAATCCAAAACTTTTTCTTCTTTTTTAACTACACATTTTTCAAAAATTCACTATTCCAAAATACATTTTTCTCCAAAAACACATTTTAATGGAGCACAAACAGGGGCTTATGTTTTGATCACGATCCAATTCGTAAAAATTTGTCCTAGATATATTAAGAGGCCAAACTTGGTTACATATTTTGACAAAATCCACAAAAATTTTCTTCCAAAAAGTTATAGACCAACTTGCAATGGTAGGTGTTCCTTTCTTATATTTATCAAATAATATGGCAAGAATTACAGCCTTTCTCATATTTAAGCCCTGTTTGAGCTAGATTTTTTCTTCATTAAAATGAAAAATATGACCGTTATCCATCACATCAACATTAAAATTCAAACTCTCTATCTCTTGTGTGGGGCCCATAACGACTATATTTTTCATTCTCATTCTCATTATAATGTGGTTCAAACGGGCTCTTAATAATTANTTATAATGTGGTTCAAACGGGCTCTTAATAATTAATCAAAAAATATGGCGAGAATAAATTCAAAAACAAATGCCTAGCAGAAAAATAGTAAAGGCCGCGTAACAAAAGGAGTCGCACCTTGGATGAGGATTTCCCTTGACCACCTTCTGGCCGTATTTTCGCCATTTATACCCATCATCCAACAGATCAACTTCACTTCTCGTCTGCAGAACAATTCTAGATTCTGTAATTGTTTTATGTGATGGTGCTTGCATGGACGACCCAATCTCAATGCTCCTAAATCTCAAAGGGAGTTATACCTCATAAATAAATGATTTGAGTAGAAAAATATGTTCATTGGGATAATTTAAAATAAATAAATAAAAATGCATATAAATTTTACCTTCTTTTTGTATTTGGTTCATCATCATCCCCATCATTGTTTGCAATTGTCGAATCTTCCACTTCATCAAGATTAATCGAGCCGGGACGATGATCAGATACTGATTGTGTAGATACATGGACTTTTGAAGGTCCAGGTTGACAAAGTAAGTTTTCCGGGCTCATTTCACTCTGACTTTGTGAACTAATTACCGGCTTCACCTGGGAGTTCGAAGTTCCATCTAAAGCACAATTATCTCTACCACGTTTAGAGGGTTGAGGCAAATCATGATTATGATGCCCTTTGTATGTAATCTCAGTTATATGACCATCAACAGAACGTTCGACCTTCTTCTTGACAGGACAATTAAAATGCGTACATTTGTAGTAGCTTCTTGGACATTCACTCGCCTTTACCTGCTTCTGCCCATATTTCCTCCAATTGTAGCCGTCATTAGTTGGTTTGTTAACAGCAACAGAAGCAGGTTTCCGTTCAGACAGAGAAACCTCAGACTGCTCTATCTTTGAACTAGTTTGTTCTGGTGGCAAAGATATTATCTGGCTTTGAGAAGATTCATTGGGTGCAGAGGACATATGATGTGAAGTTGTTTCAGCAGAAGTTGCATTAGAAGATCTTTGAAATTCTACTTGCATCTGCATATAAGATTGGGATAATGCCGCCTGAGCTGTAACATGCGCAAGAGCTTGCTGGTGGGACATTCCAAATGGACTCTGCATAAAAATTGGACAAAAATGATCATCACTTTTAAGAGGCACCCATCTAGAAGGTCGAATTTTTTAAATTTCTAACCTCACTAAAATTGTACCAAAATAGAAAATCTAAGCTTGGCTTCACATCCATCTGAACCCCTAAATTCCATCCTACTGCTCAAGGACTTGAAAGAGTGCGTAGCCCTAATTCTGAATAACTACTCTTCAACATAATTTAATCCCTGAGAAAAATAACAAGCTATCCGTTCTGGCAAGTTAGGGCCTTACAGTTAAGGAATTCCAGCTTGTGATCATTCTTTAATATCCCCCTGTAATTCCAATTCATGGAACCAAAGACACCTAAATTACCACAATTTTATTTCTAAAAACTGCACTATGTTTTGTGGCACAAAATTGAGGGCTCAAAATCAACTCTTTATAAATTTCAATTCCTCAAAATATTTCATACTTCACAACGAAATTTACTAGATAAATCTAAGTTACCTGAAGTGGGGACAAAAACCCAGGGGAATTAAGCAATCCAGAAGGACTCAGCCCAGGTGGAACCATAAATAAGGGACTCAAATTCTGAGGATCCAGTTGCATCTGCTGCGGAGCCACCGCCAAATTCATCGGCCTGTTCCGCTTATAACCAGTAATACTATCATTATTTTTTCCACCGCCATCACCAGAATTCCCTTCTTTCTCTTCCCCGAAATTATTGTCCGTTGAAAAAAGCCCGGGCTTGGCAATTGGCGAAGCCATAGCTCCGGCCAAAAGCTGAGAGAAAGAAAACGGACTTTGCTCGGAGAAGAAGCCGGAAACCAGGGTCAACGGACCCGGACTGAATCCGGGCAACGATCCAATTGTATCCATGAAGCCCCGAGGCGGCACAATAATTGTCGGCCGTGCCACCGCCGTGCCTTTTGAACCCGCATCTCCGCCTGTCACAGTCTCACTCATTCTTGATTCTTTATTTCTTCCCCCAAAAGCTTCAAAGTAACCCCAAAAAAATCATTTTTTCTCCCACCATCTAGTTTTCTAATGGGTTCCGATTGCTTTGCAAGAAGTAAAAGACTGAAAAATTAGTAGCGTACATCTGGGTTTTTGTTGGTTTTCCAGTTTTCTCCAGCTCCACCTACGTATGCACATGTGTATGTATAGATACAAATTGCCACTTGTGAATTGTGATAGCAGTAACTGCTGGGACCCTTGAATACCTACGTATGCACATTTGTATGTATAGATGCAAATTGCCACTTGTGAATTGTGATAGCAGTAACTGCTGGGACCCTTGAATACCACACAATCTAAAACATGAGTCGCCAACCAAGCTGTCCTTCCTGTATTTCTCTCTCCTCTGTCGGTCTTCAGTGGAGTTGATTGCTTTTCGTCTTATCTTACTGCTCCGTTTCGAATATTTATAAATTTAAGTGACGACTTTTATTTTCAACCACGTTAAACAAATTTGAGTGATGCTACAAGTAAATAATAATTCACGTAATTACAAGTGACATTGATCAAAACCTTTAATTCAAAATCTGGCATTTCACGTCAACAACAGAATTGTTGACACCTCATATTATGTCATTCATTATGTACATTATTATGTACATTTAACATTTTCCAACAAATTTTAGACAGATCTGATCGAGCTCAGTAAATTCGAACCTGAGGAGGTGTTTGGTGCACATTCTTTTTTTTTTTTTTTTATATATAGAAAAGAATACATGTGATGAAAAATATGTGATTTAAAAATAAAGAAAAAATTTGAATTTATGTGTAGTATTATTTTATTGAAAAATGTGTGGTGAAAAATGAGTTTTGAAATAATGAATTTTGAGAAAAATGTGGATCAAACAAAGCTTAAAATTATTGATTTTTGGTTAATAATATGAAATTTTACCGTAATGAAATGCGGTCGACGTTTTCACAAGTTATCATTTAATTTAGAGCTTAAATATAGTTTTTTCACAGTGTGAATGCTTAGCTCCCCACTCGGCAGGGCAAGCACGCTAACAGCTAGGCATGAGGCCTATCTTACCATTGGTGCCCTAATGATATATGATCATATGCAGGTATTCTC
>CAIGRO010135514.1:727-13611 GCA_903798355.1 Fraxinus baroniana
CCCCCCCCCCCCCCCCCCCAATCCCCAGCTCATATACAAAATTAAGAGAAATTTAATTTTTTGGCCCAAATATTTGTGTTAGCCCAGCTGTAGTTGAGTCCAAAACAGCCCATCCTTAGCCCATACTCAAAATGGGGTTAAATTTTTGGAGTCCAACTCTACTTGAGTCCCAACTCAAGCCCAATATTCAATATCCAAATTTTGTGTAAGACTGCAATTATGAAATATTCTTTTAAATGACATGTGACGTGAATAGCTTATTGTCAAAATTGGTGAATATATATCATTTTCTTATTCTGATCATGTTGTACGTTTTATTTCTTAAGGTAAACATTTATTTTTTATTTGGTAAGAAAAGATATAAAAATTTAGCAAAACATTTTAGGACGAGATATCTACAATTTCTTTTATTTCATTAAGTGTCGCACATTCTCTGTCGTGAATTTCACGAGCTTTCGTCGGCTGTTTATCTACTTTTCGAGAGGAAGGTCCCCAACCTCCCATAAGTTCCCTGTTTCCAATTCCATTACTTACAAATTATGCAGGGATTCAAATGTAACATGGAAAGACGTACCTTCCTTTAACCTGGCCTAAAACTTCATGTGCTTTTGCCCGAAACCGTTTCTTGCAAGAGATAAAATAGAAAGACTTTCGATTCCCCGCAAGGTGGAATTGACTTTGTTGCAAGAGGGAGTTACCATAGGGTTAATAGCCCAGACCTATCCATAAGCTTTCCACCCTAGCTCCTGGGAGCCACATCCTGCGATTTACCTCCTCCACGATGGTCCAGAGCAGGGTCGGTGGGGCCCTCAAGGTTGGGATTCAACCTTTTTTAAAATAGAAAGACTAAAGCCTCTTTCTTTCTCTCCTGTCCTTTAGTTTGGACTTTATTCTCCTTTGATGGAATGTCGCTAGCATCTTGTCTAGTTTCCACATTGTTATTATTGGCCAAATCAAATTCGTCACCATTTTGCCGAAGGCTATCCTTTGTTCGTCATCTTCTTTTTCATCTTTTTATCAATAGATTCGATACCTAAGCAATAGTTAACTTTGTAGAAAAGACGTTTCACGCCCACAGTTATGCGCTTAATGCCAATGCATAAGAACGTACATTAGATGGTTGCCATGATCTCAATTCTAGAATAAACTATTGACGGTTCCAAATTTTTAATTGGCCCTGGAGGAAGATCAACATAGGCAACTGAATTTGAAATCTACAGGTAAATTCTTGGGATGAATGAATGAAGAAGAGGATGAAAAGTATGGTATCTAGAGATTGACTCTCTAAAGTCAATTGGCAATCCACAAAATTTTCAATGTTTCCATTCCATTTCCTCCCTTCTTGCAGTTACGAACACAAGAAGTCATACTACCAGCACTCCAGGGGAAAAAAGGTAAATTCATGGTTCTTCAAGCTGTACCATTCTGTATAAGTGAACACGATACAACCACCAACCAATGCAGTGCAACACATATTTAACAGATGTACCTATTTTAAACTTATTCCTTTTATCATTCATTAGCATTTTTATATTCGTGCACACAGAAACACGTGTGTTTGTTTGCGTACCTGAATTTGAGCTTTGGAGATGAAGCATTTGAGAGCTTTGGAAAAGTCACAATTTTCGATCCAAGGAGCGATGGAATAGGCCAGTAGAGATGTGTCCAGGCTTTAGTTGGACAGAGTTTTTAGGTTGCTTCTTCGCTATTGCTGAGTTTCTATGCTGTTGTTCTGCGAGGAGTACTTCACGCGGCTTCAACTCAATATATTATTCTCATCGGCTAAGAGAACTCGACTTTGACGATGCAACCTATAACTTCTTAGACGATCTTTTGTCTTAACCAAGTGTCAGTATTGAATTCTTGACAGCAAGATACTTTTGAACTCATAAAAGGGGAAAATATTTCTTATGAACCAAATATTGAAATAGATCAATCCATAACAACCACAGATTATCTCCAAAAATATGATTTGACGCCTCCCCCCGGGGGGGAGGGGGCATCTCTCCTTTTAAGCACTCATATTTACTTTATAGTAGATATTGGAGACGGAGATAAACTGAGTGTTAATGTGAAGGAAAATTCTTGGTGTACATCATGGATACCATAATGGTATCTATAATGCACACATGGCGGCCCCCTATTGAGGGGTCGCCTGTTTCTTGGTGTACATTATGGATACCATAATGGTATCCATAATGCACACATGGCGGCCCCTATTGGGGGGTCGCCAAGCACAGCTCTAATGTGAAACAATACATACCGTTTGAGTAAGATTTCTGTAAACAAGAATTGCGAGATAAAATGAACAACTTAAAATAAAATACATCTGAGTGGTTATTTTTCAAAAAATTAAAGATGAAGGACTAAATTGAAATAGGATCCAAATTTAGGGAACCATTGAGTGTCCTAACTAAAAACCTCCCGAAACCTTCATCCTTCACTGGAATCCTAGATCTTCACCAAAGGTCCACAATCAACTCGTCCAAAATGCCACCCAAATCGGAAACCCATGCATCCACCACCCAATTCGATCCGGCATCTGACTCCATCGATCCAATGTTCCACATCATAAAGATCGTCCCTTTCTCTTTCCTTCGCCCACCTCGCCTGCGGCTGAAACTTCCCACATTCACTCTCCCCTCCGCCATGACTGTCTACTCCCTCATCCTCCTCACCTACTTCATGGTCGTCTCCGGGATCGTGTACGACGTCATTGTCGAGCCCCCTGGCATCGGCTCCACTCAGGACCGGTTTACTGGAGCAGTCAAACCTGTCGTCTTCCTCCCCGGTCGGGTCAACGGGCAGTATATTATTGAGGGCTTATCTTCTGGGTTCATGTTCGTGCTCGGTGGTGTTGGGATAGTGCTATTGGATCTGGCCCTTGACAAGAACCGCGCCAAGAGCGTCAAGGTGTCTTATGCATCGGCTGGGGTTGCATCTGTGGTGATTTCGTATGTCATGAGTATGCTCTTTGTTCGGATTAAGATCCCAGGGTATCTCCACTGAGTTGCTTTCACATTCTATGTTTTGCTTTTTCTGTTAGGAATTTGATGAGTGAAGTTTTTCTTTTTTGATTTCTTAAGTGTAACAAACCTTTTGATTAATTCAACACCTACCCATTAGACATTTGAGTTGGAAGAAAAAGAATTAATTATGGAACACTGGTGATTGTATGCTATATTGTGTTATTGTTGTTTGCTGGATGTTTTAAAGAATTGAGATTTAGGTGATGGATTTGAATGTAAATGGTAACACTTTGTTGGTCACAACAAATGGGATTCTCTAAATGTTATGATGATCAGTTGTGCTTTTTGTAGTGAAACTCTGGTTTGTCTATGTTGGCATTATACTTGACTTTCATGCGTTCATTGTGTGGTGAAGGCTTTCTTGGGTAGAGTTAACTTCTCTTATCAGAATAATGATTTTGTTTTGGATTAGATGTCTAAATTGATCTGTCATATGAAGCTTGCACATGTGCATAGGTAAAATAAATTTGGATTTAGATTAAGTAAAATGAACTATATGTAGGAGACATGAACTTTCTATTCGTGGAATATAATGCAGATTCTAGGAGACATGAACTTTCTATTCGTGGAATATAATGCAGTTTTAGAATCTCTCCAAGAAACGCCTTCATGTCAAAATATAGTACTCAGAAATTAGACTCAATCTTTATAGCATTTGATAGCCTCTTTGGCCATGGATATTTCTTATACAGAGAAAGAGGCATTATATCATGTGAGTCCTATTTTCTTTTGGTTACCATGCCAAGCTAGATGTTTGAAAATTTGCTCTATAGCCTTTTTGTTAAGGTCCTGCATTAGTGGGATTTCAATCATATGATTCTACTTCCCCTATTCAAAACTCTCTATGACCCATTTCAATAATGCAAAGATCCATTATGTTACTGTTTTGGTGGAAAGCAAGATGTGGACAGAAAAAGATGGTGTGGGTCAGATGGGAAACTATATGCTTGCCAAAGTCATGGAGGTTTGGCGCTATTGTGACCTTGGAATGATTCTAGCGAAAACAATAATTGAGGTTACTGAATGAATTCTTCTCTCACTATTTAAATTCTCAAAAGAGAGTATCACAGGCATGACAGTTTTCTCCATGCACAAGTTTCTTTGGGTTATCTTTTCTGTAGAAAGGTGTTCTTTTGGGATGAGAGCTTTTATTAAAGGAATTGAGGTGAAGAGTGGGGAATTGGAAAGCAATTCGTCCATTTGTCGACCATGGCTTCCATGCTCTTACTTTTAAATCTGTAATAGTTTCTAAAGGTGCCGTATGGAAGGCTGAAAAGTTGATGAGAGAACTCGGTAGCTAGAATATGGCTAAGATTGCTGTTTTGCCGGTTGTAGGGAAGTAATATAGTCAATTCCACTGAGTGTCAACGCTGGAGAGGACAAACTTTCTTGGCACTAAGATGTGAGGAAAATAAACACTACGAAGTACTTATAAATGTTAAATTGGCGAAGTTGGTCCAAGTTCACATGCCATTCAACCTTGGTGGAAATATTTGTGGAATCTACCTATCCCTCCAAAGGTGCATCTCTTCTTTTGGAGGATTTCCCACGAGGCTTTACCTATCAATTACAATTTTAGCTAAGGAAAGGTGGCTCTGGTGAAACACGGGCGCAGATCGAGAGAAGCATCCATTTTATCTGAGGCCATGACATTGATGTTGTAGGGATTGGATAGAATGAATTAGCTTGATTTGGGTCAGCAAGTAGTGCAGCGTCCTGATCATAGGCAGGCCCTTGCTCTGGGCATTTGGAAACTCAACACAGATGCAGCAGTGGTTGCAGCACATTGTAGGCATATGAATGGTCCGTTCCTCTCTAGAAGATGCTGAAGCTCTTAAACTAAGGGATGGTCGTGCATTCGCCAAAGAAATTAGTAAGAATTTAAGCTGAATGTGATGCTCTGAGGTTTCTTCAAAGCTTGGAATCTGGTAATACATTAGCATCTAATGCCTTGGATTCGTTAGATATTGTAACTTACATGCAGGAAGTGGAATATGGGATGTAGTTTAATCCTAGAAATGGGAATAGACCTGAGCGCAAGCTCGCTTCTTTTGCCGTTTCTGAGTGGTGATTTTATTTTATATTATAAGATGAACAATCACATAATCCGAAAATGTCTGAGAAACTAACAGGTTAAAGGATGAGAAATAAGAAGTAAAACGTCGACTATAGTTTTTACAAATGGCCTTGGCTAGTTAAGGCTGGTCATGCACGATCGTGCCTAAGTCGCGCCTTGCCTGCACACATTGTAGAAGAATACATTAGTACTCTACAGGTGCACTTTTCACCTCACATCCTAACAAAGAGCTAATGAGCCTTAAACTCTTCAAAATTCAAAACAGTGGCATTGGATGTGACAATGATGTGGCAGATCGAGCATACATTATGGAGTAATGATATTCATCCGTACTGGGGTTGAACCTCAGTCTATGTGGTAATTACATGGAACTAAATGATAGATTCATTTAAATACAATACAAAGTCATATGATTCATTTAATAGAGTATTATTTATGAGCCGAGTTGCAAATTAGTACGACATGTGATTGTATTGTGGCATTTTATGGAAGTACGGAATCGATGGGATTGTTGAAGGCTCATGAACAGTCAATAGCAGTGATTGACACGGAATCTAAATGTAGATTTTTAACAATGATCAATGTCCATTGTTAAATCTACGAAATAGAAAAACCTTTTTTTTTTTCAACAGACTGAACGTTGCAAAATCATACATTAGCATCATAAATAAACATATGATTGTCAATCTGAATTGGGTTAACCAACGAAAGCATATATTTACTGATTGTTGCGACAAACCTTTTGCAGTATCATGCAGTTAAAAAATATTGTTTATATGTTGCCAAATGCATTTTTTTTTCTTTGGTAGTGACGAAAGGGAAGGATTAGGCTACTTTGCTTGGATTTTCTTCCTACTTTGTTGGTCGGCTCAAATATCATTTGCTCCTAATTTCTTGGAATGTAGGTAGTCGTTATGATCAGGTCTCCTGTCCGTATCAACCGGATGAAGTGATAGGGGGAGATTGTCTTCTCTCCATCGAACGTCGCCTTTTGGCGAACTACTCCTTTCCCCCCCTCGAGGTCATACGAATGGCTCGTTTTGATGCCGAGTCTCTATATTAAGAGATTTACAAAAAGAAATAAGCTCGTTAGTGGGAGCCTTGACCTTCATAGATAAGTTTTTGAGGGGCATAAACCCCATGTATTTACGTTTGCAACAATAAAATGTATTTATATACAAATAGAAAATAGATCCAAAACTAAGTGGGTCTTCCATGAATCCCACATTATCTTCTAAAAAATTGGATAAAGAATTTGAAGATTGGAAGTGAACACGTCTTACAATCCACTAATTCTAGTTGAAGCTGATTTAAAAAATAATAAATAAGAACAACAAAAAATCATAAATAATTAACTAAAATATAAATATATTAGCCTCCCTTTAAATATTAAATTTATAAATCTTTTATAAATTAAGTCAAATTCAAACATTAATTTCATCGTAACTGTTCATTGTTATCCATACATTTCGTTGAACTCACTATTATTTATCATTATAAGATTTGTCGAATGGAGGCGAAAAATTTAATTTACATGGTAAGAATTTCATTATTAGATGCACTGAAAATACAATAATACAATTCCTTTAACATTATATTTCTCTAGAAACAATAATACATAAATGATATTTAATAAAACGGACAGTATCCAATAGTTATTTTGGACTAATGCTTCCTTTTTTATTTTTTTTGTTGACCTAGGAACCCGCAACTGCTACTCATAAGTGCGCACTAGGTAAATCTCGCTCCATGTACAGTAGCCCGCAAACCACACATGAGAAACAAACCATACTAGGCAAGTCTGGTACGACGAGTTTGACTGAGGAAGTGTTGATAGAGGATTTGAACTCGTGACCTTTGGTCTTCGTGTTCACTTGTTCCACCAATTCGAATACCTCGAAAGGGGTTAATGCTTCCTTAGCTTATGTAGGACCGCAAGATACTGGAAGGAAAACACACACACACACAAAAGAGGAAGGATAATAAATATCGACGACAATGGGAATGATAGAAATAGAGAAGGTTATGTAAAAACCGCAATATTTTGTGAACTTTTCAATTTTGTTTATTAAATGGGAATTTTCTGAAAGGGTGAATAAATAATTCAATGAAAAACGAGTTATGCAAAGTTATATATACATTTAACTTTATATTCAATGACTAATTTTTTTTAAAATAAAAGTCTGTTAAACTCTTTAAAGTGAAATTCTACTCAGTGTAAGAAAATACTTTAAAATGAAAATCTGTAGAAGAAATCAGTTACTAGCTCACACCCTACACTAGTTATATACATTCCCTTTTTGCTTAAAACTTTTACTCCTCTGTAAAATGCTTTGGATCCACATATTCCACATGGTACTGATGATAAAAGATAACCATCTTTTCCAGTGATTCTGGTGCATGGGATGGGAGTAGGGACCCCTTAAGTTAATAATGAGAGTTCTGAATCTGGAAAAGATCCACACTTTTGATTTTTGGACAAAAATTAGGGCAGAAGGGGAACTTTAACCTATTGAAAGGTTAGCGATGAAGCCAAAACCGTACATTATGATACTGTTTCGTTGTTAGGGACCTCACTGGACCATTGTGTTTTGGCCGTTGGGGGATCGGGAAGCATGTCGGAATTATTAACACATGATCAATAACAAACAATGTCTAATTTTTTTGTCGATTCCTCTCCCTCGCGTGGGTGTTAATTGAAAATCTTGACTGTTCAGCGCAGTAAATGATCCGCTTTTCTGTACACTTACCCAATCTTTATAAATGAATAGAACTATACTAGATTTAATTCCATGGTTATTAATGATTGTTTTAAAAAAAAAAATCCAACCTATTCATGCACGTATAACTTCTCTTAATTGTCAACCTTTGCATTCTTGAACACAAAGTATTTCAAAGAATATAAAACACTTGATGCCAGTCGGATTGTGCAGAAACATCTATGAAAAATGAAAGAAAGTAAAAAGTGCTTGTGCCCAACAACTACAAGAACCAGGTAATTACATGGGGAGAACGTATTAAAAGATCAGATGAAATCCCTTCCAAGTGCATAATTCACCAAGAAAGATAAACTGAAATATTCGTCATACATCTTAAAAGATCAGATGAAATCCTTTCCCAGTGATTAATTGACCAAGAAAGACAAACTGAACATATTCATCATACTGTCTGCGTTTAGAATAGTATTGCATACCGAACTTGTGATCCCAACTAGGAATACAGGACCAAGCGGCGCGTGCAGTGAGTGCAGATATATTTCCTCTTGACTAGAAGGCAAAGGGGAAGAAAGCAGAACCACCTTTTGCACTCGAAATCCACCATGTCCACCTTCCCTTTGCAATGGGGACACATCCCTGTCGCTTGTTGTCGACCCAACTCTCTCTCCTCTTCTCCACAAACATAAACCCAACACATTGTATAAATGTCTGTCTGTTTGTTTTCTGGTGTTTATATATATGCTTTTGGATTTTTGATGGGCAAGTCCGTGTCTACTGTTCATACATATAAAGGTAGATTTTGGTGAGAAAACAACCCTTTTACCACTTATCGATTGAAATTTACTGTAAGCATGGTAGATTGATTTGGTGTAATAAAGCCTTCTTTCCATGTATTTTGGAAGGTTTCCACTTATTGATTGAAATTTTTCTTAGTGGTAACCAAAAAATTTAAAAAATGGTTGAAAACAGTTCAATCATGTGGAGAAGGGGAATTAGGCAATTCAATATTTCGCATACATTGTCACATAAAGAAAAACAAAACAAAACAAAACAAAAGGAGGTAAAGAGAAAAAATCGGAAGAAATTAATGAACAAAATGGTAGAAAAGTATATAAATGCTCTATGCGATTGTGGAGATCATTTTATTTATTTATTTATTTTTTTGATATCGTTGAGATCAAAATAATGAAATTACAAAATAAATATAAAAAAATTTATCCCACGAAAAGAATTTGAGGTTTTAAACATAATTTTACATAATTTGCTATTAATTTCGTATTCCGCTGTTTAACTTTGAATCTTCATTGGAACATCTGCGAACCACAATTATATGTTCAACTTTGATTGTGAAAATAAAATTCTTTAATGAAACACAATCGGTGGACCACAAAGATACATGCTTTAGAGTGTACAATTTTGATTTCTTAGTGATTTTGGGATCATTTTGAAAAAAAAAATAAAAAATAAAAAAAATCACTTTCCAGTTCTTCATTTTGCTGAGACATTTAGTACTTGTATAATATTTTCCTTAATTCTTAAAGAAGAACTTGGTGTGCCACAACATTAATGTATTACAATTGAGTTTTCTCAGTTTATGGAAAAGGCACAAAAATGGGATTACACTTTATTGGGGGCAAAATTTCAACATATTAACTCAATCTTTAACAAAGTTAAATGTATTACGATAAACTAACTTTTTTTTTATTCGGAAAATTTCTTTACTTCAAGTTGAGTGCATCATATATGACTAGATGCACATATTGTAAGATGAGATACGAGCTAGCACTTCTTAGTTTTCATATGATTAAATTGGGCGGTAACATAGTCCGACTTGCATTTGTTAAGCATATAGCCAATAATTGCTTAGTGATGCATACAAGCTTTAACCGATATTACAAGAAAGAAAGAAAGTAATCTCATGACAACCGGATTGGAAGTTAGAAGATCCAAAGTAACTTGCACGTATGGGGTGAGAAAAAAAAAAAAAAAAGGAAGGGATTTGTTTAATTGGTCAAAACTTGAGGGTAAAAGAGGTTTTTGAAAAGTCTTAAGGGTTCAAAGGAAGTATGTTAATAAGTAGACTAGACTAGAGAAATAAGGACTTTAGAAAGAAAATTCACATTTTGCTTCCAAAGAAGACTTTTCTTTGCATATATTAACTTTATGGAACAACTTTTCAACTATACATTTCTTTAATTTTTTTCAAAAATCGCTAAAAATCTGATTTTAATCTCCACCAAATAGAGGCTAAGGGTGTGTTTGAGCCACATTATTTTGGAAGAATGTATTCTGGAATAGTAGATTGATAGAGAATGTGTAGTTGAAAAAGAATGAAAAGTTTTGATGTGATGGAAAATATTATTTTATTAAAAAATGTGTGGTTGAAAATGAGTAGAAAAATAAGAATGAAAATTTTAATGTGTACCAAACAGGGGCTAAGTAAGTAACTTGTATCTCGAATTTATATTTTACCTTAGCCAAACTAGGCAAGAAATAATCTACAAGATAAAATTTATTGATTATCATGTCTAGTCTAACGTAAATAATGATCCAGGGTAGGTCTTGACACGCCCGATGTTTTCAAACAAAATAATAGATTCCTTACCTAACACCTTAAAGGTAAATTGGCATGTCTCTATATGGATAATATACTTAAGGATCCCACATAGAAAGCGAAATTGATGCAATTGAATCAACTGGTGCAGCTATCTTAGCTTTGTGTCACTTTCAATGGCTCTACATATGTAGAAGTTCCACAAAATTTTCGAACATTTGATTGCACAAAGGACTGAGTTACAGGCAAAGTTCACCACCATAATATAACTACTTTCTTTGTTTGATCAAGTTCTAGTCATTGTCTCATTGTTTCTTTTTCAATGTATATAACCAAAAGAATTATATGTGAAAACTACAGATATATACAACAATAAATAACTGAGTCTATTATCTTGATGTATCCATTTTTGTCATTTTTCGTATTACTGACTTCTTTAGTCATGTATGGTATTAATGAAAATAACTTAAAAACTTTTCTACGCTTATAACTTTTGTATTATTTGGTGATGTTTCGTATAAATTTATGTATCATTAAAAATAGATTCCATTAATTTTCATTATGTCAATAAAATGAGACAACTGATGTAGACAAAAGCTTCAACAATATTATGATTTATGATAATCATAATTGTTGAAAATTATAAACCCTGATTCTATCCTCTAAAAGCAATCAATTTGAAAAAAGCAAAATTTATAGAGACTGACTTCAATATGAGATTACGTCATCTCCCGTTGCTACAGTAATTCATTTTGATGAAAAAATATTTACAAGAGAAAAGCGCACCCCTATCTTCTCTAGCCTATCTTTCTTTCCCTTCGATGATAATAATAAAGTTTAATGACGGCTTTATATTTATATGATGAATTAAGACAAAATCGAATTATACAAGAATTTCAATTCCTTAATAGAATTTTACAAGAATACAAATTCTTAAGCAGACATTAGATTAAATTTTGGTCATTGGNCCCCCCCCCCCCCCCCCCCAACAACGATCAACTTCGTGAAATAATGATAATTAAGATAGACAATAATTAAGTTTCACAATTTAACAAAAATCACATGTTCATAGCATTAAATATGCACAAATTAACTAAATGAACAAAAAGGCAAGCAATCATGGTGATTACAACTACTAAAATTAGATCTAAGAGAAATATGTACAAATAGGTCATGCTGAATTTCATCTATATCATTCTCATCTATAAACGTCAATCTTAGATCGTCTCAAGGTCACTTGATCCACCAAAATGTTGTATAACATCTGGTAAATTTAAATCATTCATGTTCAGAGTATGAAACTCCTAGTTATTTTCATTGTCAAGTAAGCAGAAAAATACAAATATAAGAGAAACATTACATTAGATAAAAATATACAACTAATATGACAAAATATAAGAACACATAACATGCTTATACGTATGAACCTTAAGTAGAAGACAAGACCTTAACCGAATTTATTAAACTCAAGATGATTTTCTAGATTTTTCGATTAAAATATAACTATTATGAAATTTAAACTAAGATTACGAACTAAATGCAAAAAATAACGCTTGAATGCAAACAAGTTGAAGAAATTAATGAATGAAAAACGCACTAGGATCCCGAATCACCAAATAAGATTACTTTTAACCTTTATTTCACAATTCAATAACACGATGAATTGGTTGAAGAATCAATATTTTTAACTTATCCATTAATCTCTTTCAAGTAGAACTGAACATATTCTCGCATACCATTTGAATATATTTCTATGACAAATGCAGTATATAAGAATAAGTGGTAGAGTGACTTTCCATGCTAGTCACTTTGGTCCTCATACTTCATCCTTTCTTGCTTTGACTTCTTTTCTTCAATTTCTTTCTTCTAACGTCTTTTGTGCTCATTGAATTGGNAATTTCTTTCTTCTAACGTCTTTTGTGCTCATTGAATTGGAGTTTAGGACGTTTTCCATCTAAATCCACTCTTCAGGTCATCTTTAGGTTATTTGCATTTAGGTCCCTGGACTTTCGTTTTCTTCCCTTTAGCCCATTTTTTCTATTTTCCTTCGAGTTTCCACCACAATCATCACTATTGTCCTGCAAACACAAATTTTTAAAAATCATATTACATGAGCAATAACTAGATAAAGACCAATAATGACAGACATAAAATAGACTTAGATACTTAATAATGTGCTTATTCGTCAATCGCAAACAATAAGTCCCATAATACAAGATCGTTGAATCATTGACGCTCCAATCTATTTCTTTTCTTGGTGTGAATACGCTGTCCATTACATAAAATAATTTGAATAGTTGTAAGCAATATATAGTATAAACTGATAAGAATAAGATCAAGTAAAAATATATTATAAAAGCTTGTAATTTTTTCCTTGTATTGTAGGCAGCTCCCAAAACTTCTCTGGCATTGTCGGTATGACCTTATTTCGCTCATTGGTTTTTGCTCATCATCACACATGCAAGTATTTAAATCACATTCGAGAGTACTACTCACGACTTATACTC
>CAIGRO010135528.1:0-12212 GCA_903798355.1 Fraxinus baroniana
GCGACAAACTAAAAAAATGTGCCGCGTTAAGTCACTTATTGCAACAACTTTTTGTATGTTGCGAAAAATCTTATCGCGAAATCACAATTCGAATTTTTAGCAACAAATATTTTTTATCGCGAAAAGTAGACCATATTACATCATATTACATCACTTATCCCTCATATTTTTTGCAATATTCTTTATTATTTGTCGCAACTTCTCACATTTCACGAAAATTTTTTTATGTCGACAATCGCTTTTTAGTACTTTTCTCATTACAGATTTCGCGACAAACTAAAAAAATGTGTCGCGTTAAGTCACTTATTGCAACAACTTTTTGTATGTTGCGAAAAATCTTATCGCGAATTCACAATTATAATTTTTAGCAGCAAATAATTTTTATTGCGAAAACTAGACCCTAACCCTATTGCATCACAAGCATTTTGTCGCAAGAAATAAAGGTTTGTCGTCCTAAGTTTCTCACAAAAAATATTTTGACGCCTTGCTTCCCTCATGTTTTTGACGACATTTTTTTATTATTTGTCGAAAATTCTCATATTACACGACAACTTTTTATGTCGCCAAAGGTTTTTTGTTACTTATTTTTGTCATCACAAACTTCGCGACAAACTCAAAAAATTGTGTCGCGTTAAGTCACTTATTGTAACAACTTTTTGTACGTTGCAAAAAATCTTGTCGCGAAATCACAGTTTTTTTGTAGTGATCCCTTTAAGTTATCATTAATTCACTAGATTAATTAATTCACATTCCTCGTTTCAGATTGACATATAACAATGTGTCAAGGCAACACATGTGAAGAAAAATGTCACGTGGTATGACAAAATCAAATTTGTTTGTTTATCGTGAAATTATAATGTATTCGTCAATATTACCCGATCTATTACGAGATATAAAGTGTGTCAATTTTAATTATCGATTATATCTTTCATCTTATTATTAATTTAATGTAAGTCGAAAACTCTTTTCGATTTATGAGTACACTTTAGCCAATGATTTCGTTATCAGTTTAATTAAATGAAATGTAAATCATAATTTCTTACTATCTAATAGTGACGAATCCTTAATTGATGATTCACAACCTTCATATGATTCTTGACATACTCGAACGATGTCGTATTAGCGATTCTTGGTAGAGCAACATCTAATATCACCAAAGCATGAATGTCCCCATATAAGACATTCTGATAACCTCAAGTCGAATGTCCATTCCACTATAGAACGTTGGAGATTCATCATCGACACTCAGATTGTTATCAATGTGGAATCTTTCCAGTTGATCTCCAATGTTTTGTTCTTTAATAAAATATCAACGTATTCATTTAAAAGTCACTACATTTTAGTTTGTGAGATTACCTACTCACTTAAAAAATGAGAAATGCTACACGTGATGATTTAAGCGTAACAGCGATATCCGTATCTCATTATTACTTACGACCATCGACAAATCAAAATTCAGCCATATTTAATTTGCTTTTCGCAATCACAACTTTTTGTGATTAACAAATTATTAAGACTTGAATATTCGGATTCTATTACTTTAATAATTAGAAAATAAATTCAATTGAATAATAGATCTCGTCAAAATATAAAATGTATTAATCATATTAAAAGTGTTTACTACCGAAATCGATTAGACATAGGACATATCACTTACATATTCAGTAGATTATTTCTATTATATGCACTTTTTGCTCCCAAGAACTTCAAGAACAGCCTGTGCTGTGCAATAAGAAATAGCCTGAATGGTAACCATTGGATTCACTCCTAAAGCCGTCGGAAAAACACTTGAATCCGCCACGAACAGTCTCTCCATCTCCCACGTCTCCGCCTTTGAATCCACGGCCGAGCTGCTGGAATCCACCCCCATTCTACAACTCCCCATCTGATGTGCAGAACATATTGGCGTTGACAGGTTTTTCACTGGCCTTGAACTTTCCTCTTTTACAAACTTCTCAAATTCTTCGAGACTAGCTTCCTTTACTTTCAAGGTCCTCCCACGGCCGTGATGAGTTCCAATTTCTTCAGCTCCGGCAGCTGCTAGTATCCTCAGCACCCTTTCCAGTCCTTTCTTCAAGTTCTCTTCATCTGCATTATCCAATTTGTAACTTATTGTTGAGGGGTTAGTTACAATGCCTGATCCCTTGTCTCTTGCCAATGCAAATATATGAGTAGTCCTGGAGAAATTGCACATTTTTGTCTTGAATTCTAGGCCCGAAGACCATGGAAATAGCAAAGCGAACATGCCGGGATGCAATGCTGGAGTTTGGATGATGGCGTTATGGCCAGAATCTTTTGAGTTTACTGTAAGTTTTGACATTGCTGTCAATATGCCTCCTTCATAGCTCTTTTTATCTGCTTCTGGCCATATTACATCAGATGAAGGTGAATCTGGAAAATAGCCCCATCCCATTATTACTGGATGGACATGCAAATCTTTACCTGTTCAAGACAAAGTAGCTTCAATTCTTTAGCAGGTTAAGATTCTAAACGAGTAGTTTAACATGGTATCAACGATCCTCAGTAGAAAAATTATGAAGTTTTTTAGAAAAAATTAACGTTAAGATTCCAATTGACAATTTGAGCTTTTAGACGATATTTTTCAGTGTTACCTATGTTTGGATTCTTCAATCCACTTCTTTTTAGCAGTGCAGGTGTACAAAGAGCACCACATGCAATTACTGTCACTTCTGACTCAACAAGTCCAATTTCTTTCACCCCTCGATGCTGAAATTCAAAAGCAACACCAACAGCACTGCTTCTTCTGCCTGTAACTTTATCATTTCTTTTGTGTACAACTTGTATAGCTTCACATTCAGGAAGAATAGCTCCATTACCAGAATCAACCAAATCCACCAGCCATGTTTCTGTTATGCCTTTCTTTTTCCCATCTTTGCAGCCAAAGCAGCACCATCCACAATAATGATCCGAAGGGGAATTTCGAGTGATATTTTCAACCGGAAAACCCAAATTCTGGCACCCTTTTCGCAATATCATGTTGTTGAATCCTTCTTCCTCGAATTCGGATTGAACTCCCATTTTCTGGCAGACAATATCCAAGGCTTCTTGATATAACTCGCTCTCAAATATTTTTAAGCTGTAGTCTTCACTCCATTCCTTCATAATATGTGCTGGGGTGCGGAGTGAGGCCGACCAGTTTATGGTGGAGCCACCACCTACGGTGGAGCCTGCAAGCAGAAGAATATCCATATTTTCTGTCGCTAAAATTCCATGACCAAGGTACATTTGATCCATTGCTTGTCCTTCAAGAAGTGTAACGTCTTTTTTTGAAAAATACCTTCCTTTTTCCAGGACAAGTACTTTGTAACCGGCTTTCGCAAGAACTCCAGCTATAACTCCACCACCAGAGCCAGAACCAACAACTACTGCATCACACTTGATTACAAAAGATGGATTGAATAATTTCATTTTTGGGGTTTCCGAGTGTGGGATAGAAACAGGAAACCCTAATTTCTCTAGTTGATTAAAGATTATTTGCTTTGGTTGGTTTAGATTGATTATGCCCTTGTCAAGAGGTTCAGACATGTCATCTTCACTTGAATCTTCATGGTCTTGGTGTTCTGAGCTTTTTTGATTTTTGAAATTTGGATCTGGTCCGCAGTAGCCTATGGCTTTCCATGAAACATTTTCTTCTTTCTCATTCACCTGTGCAAATCATCAGACAGTGCATTATATTTTCATGTAAGGATTGCAAAGAATTGAATAATAAAAAGAAGTGTGAAACACTGTCGTCATTAACATTTAAGAGACACGTTGAAGTTTTAAGATAGAATTCTTAAAATAAATAATAAGATAATTAGTTATCTATATGCAATAATATACTTGATATTAAGGGGTTGTTTGGGAGGAATTAAAAGCACAATTTGTACCGTTATTTTGGCCATTTTTGGACCGTTTGGAGCTTGATTGGGACCCACCTGTGAGTATGCTAGTCAAAAACTGCGGCTAGAAGAAGGTGGGCAACGGTCACAAAAACACTACTAATTTCTCCCGGACATGATCTTAAACATGCACATTTGTACTTGATTAAGACTCCATTTTCCTATACTCGAGTGACATTTACACCCAACATTGTTGATGCTGAGTGACATTTACACCCAACATCGTTGATGCTGAGTGTACTTGACCATATTCATGAATTCATAGATGAGAAGTACGAATCCAAGCTCTCACATTAGTTACCATAGCCCCAACATACACCTACCAAAATGTCCTAGTCTTTTAGCCCTTGTTTGACACCCTTTTTTCCATTCAATTTCTATTTTTACTACAGTGATTTGGCACAACAGGACAATTTCTTTCAATTCCCAATTCCAAGCTGGTGGGACCACGTATTGCACAAGACAGTTGCTTCTTTGAATTTGAGAGACAGGAGTTGCAACATTTGACTTTTCTCACGCACATGAATTTGTCTTTCCCAAATTGCCCTCATATGTGTAAGGAGAAATGAATGAAGGCCAATTACAAATGGGGGCAAAATTGGAATCCATTTACAACGGGTACAATAATTAAAAAAAACCGCTCTCTGACACAAGAATGACTTTGGGGACTAACAGCCTACAATACTGTAGAAGAATTAGAAATTGGATGACAAAAGGGTTCCAAACAGGGGCTTAACAAGTTTGGACCAGTGCATCTCAAACTACTACTTTTTAATACCGCCCGTCTAACTATACTCACATGTCATAAAAATATTATAAAATATTTATATTTGGTGAGACAACTCACTCTTATTGTCTGAAATGTTGTTTTCTTTCAAAATTCAAGGACCACATAACAAGTTTGTAGAGAAATTCTTGGTTAGATGCCTACTCGTCATTGCGATATATACCTAAATGTATATGTTAATACCCCATCGTTGGGTCCACAAAGATATTTTTTAGCGTAAAAAAATACTCAGCTACCCATAAATGCATATTTAATATATAGTAGTTAGAGGTGTTAAATGGACCGAGCATAGCCTCTTAGCTTGACCCACCATGCGAGTCGGCTAGCTTAACCGAAGTATAGCTCTACTCGTCCCACGAGCTCACTCCTTGGTGTAGGCCAGTCGAGCCGACTCGTTAAATTTATTTATTTATAATTATTTTTGCAATTGAATTGAAAACATGAACGGCTTGTGAGCCAACTCGAGCGAGCCACTAGTGACTCACATGAGTGTTTTGCTGCTCGGTTCTAGTCCACAGCTTGTATTGAGCACAAGTCGTGTCAACTCAGCTCGCAAGTGGAGCATCTGAGCTGGTGAGTGGCTTGCCCGACTTCCACCCCAAATGGTAGTACTAAGTGGAACAATGAGTTGATCTTAATTTTTTTCTACTTTACAGAATTAGACATGTAATTATAGCACAATTTTTTTTCCTACTAGACTTTTAAGTGCCTGCATTCAATTAAGAGCCTTGCTGTTTGGCTCGGGATTAAATCTCGGGTCATTTGACGCCCTCTATATTGGAGGGGGGAAGGGGGTCTGTTAACAATAGGGGGCGCCAAATGTCTGGCGCCCTTGATTTGACCATGGATTTAATCCTGGCCAAGCAACTTTTTCCTCAATTTAATTAGTTAGGTTTGACAGTGGAAAATAAATGTTGTGTCTTCTTGCCTCCATTGATATATCAGGTATACCCAATTATTTGAACAGTTGGCATTAACAAGTTTCAAAGTTGGACTAGTTCTTTTCATTCTTTCTCAACTACACTTTCTCCATCAATCTATTATTCCAGAATTCATTTTTCCAAAATAATATGACTCAAACACACACCAAATATTATTCTTTATTATTATTATTATTATTATTATTATTAATTGCACCACCCACTTAACTAATCAGACTTAATGCACTTTCTAAATTACTCATAAAGGAGAGGGACCCTCGATCACATATGATTTAATTGCATTGCAACTGTCAACCAACAACAAAATTAATGTCCAAAATGAACATTATATGAAAAATGATAATAAGAGTTGCAAAATAAAATTAAGCATAAATGGAAATTTGTAATAATATATGTCAATAAATTAAGGGATATGCGAAATACAGCAATTTTCTAATTGGTAAATGTATACATCGTTGAACATGTTATATGTGGTATGTGCATTAAGTGTTAAAAGTACGAGCACATAAGCTCATCAAACAAACAATTTCAAGTACATGAATATCAAATATTTCCGTAAAACATGACAAGGATTAAAGAATCGTACTACACTTACAGAAAATCTTTCACAGATTTCCTACATGGAGACGACGGCTGCCAAAACTGGCAACAGCCAATCACAGGGAGGCAGTTTGGGAAATATGTGAAAGATATCATTGTACATTTAGCATTATTCAATATTAAATGCGGAATGAAATCACTCTCTCTTTCAAATGTGTTGGATCCATGTAGAGGCTACATCCACACACTCGCCTAACAAATCGCTCGAGTGCTTAAACATCAAAGATTCCATAAAATACGTGCTCTTCTTTTCACAGATACATGAACATTGAACAAACAAGTCACGACACAACATGAACAATAGCAAAGAATACTGCGAATAAAGTGTAAAACAAGTCATGTGAGTTTTAATGCAACACTTCACAGAGTAAATTCGAGTCAATTGAGAAATAAATCACGTGCAGTGTGTCAAATATGTGCGCGCAAGTACGAGAATTACCTGAGTGAAAAATACGAGTAAAGTGAATATTTTCGCAGCGGCGAAGAAAATTCTCAAGAGAGAAATATAGCTGCGAGACCATGAAAGCAGAATTTGTTCTCTTTTATGTAATGAAATCTGAGAAAATCTCAGGAAATATGGAAAATGGCTTGATAAGCTTAATCTTCCGCACAGTATAAAGGTTCCTATCCAAGTTGACAGTGCCCATAGTGCTAATCTGGTCAAGTAAATTTTTGGGTGTTGCAGTTTTTCTTTTAACAACACGCTAACCTGCATAACATATTTAAAAGAAAAGTTAGAAAAAAAATCTAAGAAAATGCTATCAATTCAAGTAATAAATGTATATTTTCCTGAATAATGTGCCTTGTTTGTGATAAATTATTTAGTTGAGATGTTTAAGATCTGTTTGGCATAGTTTTTGAAAAAGCTAAAAAGAGCTTTTGAGATTCAAAATCTGCTTTTGAATTCGTCTGGTTAATTTTATGAAGTCGTTTTAGATAGTTAGAAGAACTTTTAGAGGAAGGTGATTCAACGTTACTTCTTCTAAAAGTACTTTAGAATAGGAAGTGATTTTAAAAATTGATTTTCAAACAAAAATTAAAGTAGATTCCTCCAAAAATTCTTCTACATGAAGCAAAAGTACAAGTAAAAATTATGCCAAACGGATTTTTAATATGGTATGCAAAAGTGATGTATTTAACTCTTGTTTTGTGCACATTTTTGCTCCAAAAATGCATTTTTTTGGTTGACATGATGTGGAATATGTGGTTGAAAAAGAAGGAAAAGTTATTGATGCGATGAAAAATATTTTTTATTAAATAATGTGCGATTGAAAATGAGTAGAAGAATGTGAATGTAAATTTGAATGTGGTTCAAACAGAGGCTTAATACAAGTTAAAATATCGCAGCTTATTTATGAAAATTTTGCACATCTCGCCATTCTCGCCTATGATGGAAAAACGATTTCAGCGAGCACTTGAAGGGATCTGTTGCGCTTAAAATTTACTTCTCTAGAAAGTATCGAAAAGTGAGTTTTGCATGTAGAAAAAAAAGAAAAGAACACTCTACGAATCATGTTTAACAAAATAACTTAAAGTAAGTTGATTTCCATTTAAACACGACCCAAAATGCTAAAGAGTCTTTTAAGGATGAAAAAGAGAAGAAAAGGGAAATGAATATATATATATACAAGTTGTGGAGTTCCGGCCATGGAAGCAGAGGTTCGGTAGAATTTAATGGCGGAAAGATCATCACCAGGGAGTTGAGAAACATCAATGGAGGGCAAAAAGGTGTCGCATAAAGCAGTAAGGACCTCCATTTGACCAGCTGAAAAGGAGCTCGATCCTGCTTTTTCCCCTTCTTCAACACTGCCAAACGTCACCATTTTTGTTAGGTCTGTGTGTGTGTGTGTGTGAGAGAGAGAGAGAGAGAGAGAGAGAGGGTTTTGAATGCTATTTGATTTTTTTTTTTGTAACACTTGGGGCAATTTATAGGGATACCTCTAGAGAGAATCAGCCCAAACAACGGTGCAAGTGCAATATAATATACTCCCTCCATCCCAAAAAAATAGTTCTGCGACTATTTTCACACAAATTAAAAAATAATAGTTAGTATAGTTAGAGTATTAAATTTTACTTTATTTTTCCATTTATACTCTTTATCTCTTATTAATATTTTACTACCAATAAATTTTCCAACATGTGGATGTATTAACACCTCATGCCATTTTATGGATCTTGAGAGAGGGAGGTGAAAGGTTTAATACCTATTTGAATCCCTACATAGTTGAACTAACGCATGGACTCACTTTGTTTCCCAATTTTTTTTTGACAATGCAATATCTAGGTAGTTGATGTCTATTATACCAAGATGTATTAAATAAGGGTATATGTGGAAACGAAAAATTTAATACATGATTAAAATGGAAAAAAAAGGACTACCTTTTTGGGACGGACAAAAATAGTATACATGACTATCTTTTTGGGACGGAGGGAGCAATAGACACAGCTGGTGTGGGGTATATGGAGATCTACTAACGCTAGAGGAAATCACGAAAAATGTTAAAACTTTCACACGGCTATGTCCAAAATTTGTTCAATGTCCATTTTACAATATTTTAGATCAAAATATCCTTATTAATAATGTATAATTCCACACTAAAGACAAATATGTGCATACAATTAAATTTTTTGTTGGTCAATAAAATTTTGACACATAGGACCTGTTTGGTACAGATTAAAATTAAATTTTAATCCAAATCAAAGTTAAACAATCAATATTAATCACATCTTTCATGGATCCCATATCTTTTCAACCACACATTTAAAAAACTTCTGTTACAATCTACTAAAAATCTATTTTTAATCCACACCAAACACCATCATAACCCACTCTACTTATTTCAAAAGTATACATATCAAATCACAATAAATGCTATATTTTTCATTGATACAAATATAAAATACCGAGAACTACATTTCAAATGTCAAGGACCTTATGAAATATAGAGAATTATCATTTTTGGAATGAAATCTCGTTCTAGATGAATGAAATACTCCCTCATTCCCAGTTATATATGCTCACTTTCCTTATTTTCTTGTCCCAATTATATATTCTTGTTTTTTTATTAAGAATGTTTTGTTTTGTTCATTTACTAATATATCTTTATTATTTACTACTTCCAATAATAATTTACTTCTAATTATTAATAATTAAATGAGGATCAATTAAGAAAGGTGGAAATTACACAAAACCATAACTTTAAAGATTTAGAGGGTGTGTGGTAGANGAGGGTGTGTGGTAGAGATTAAAATTGAAAATATAGCCGTTATTGTTGACTTTTATTAGACGGGTGGGACCGAATAACGGCCATATTTTCAATTTTAATTGGATTTTAAGCCGTACCAAACGGGGCCTTAATCTCAAATTCCCGATATAAATTTTATTTATACAAAAATTAGACATTAATTCATCTCTAATTAAATTATAATTACCCAAACCCTAAAAATTTAATCATTTATCATATCTTCATTCTCTCTCTATCCTCTCTCTCCTCTTCACCGTTGTAGCCGTCCTCTCTCTCTTCTTCCCATCGTTCGCCGTCGCCGAAGGAGAGAACTGGATCCAGTCAATATGCGATCCAGTCAAGCTTTCTCCGGCTCGTTCGTCTGTTTCCAAATCTTCTGCTCATGTTGTCAAATCTAAGGTCGCCGCCAACAAAACCACTAAGAAGAAGAAGGCACCTCCGTCTCCGTCTCCTCACTCCTCTTCTCTATAGTCTTCTCCTTTCTCACTCTCCCTCACTTAGTTTATGCTTCTTGGCTGGAATTTCAGGCTAACTACATTGTGCCATTTGTTCAATCTCTTTCAACATTTTGTGTTGTTCTATTCCTAATCCAGTCTGTGGATCGCATGTTGCTCTTCTTGGGATGCTTATATATCAAGTTCAAGAAGATTAAACCAACCATTAACGGGGATCCATTTCAATGAGATGACCTAGAAGGATCACTTGACAATTACCTCTGGTTCTTGTCCAAATCCCAATGAGCGGGAGGTACTATAATCTTTCCTCAAATTTTCTATTTCGATTTATTCTATTTAGTTATTAGGAAGATACTTACACAGTATTCCAATAGAATGATGATTTATAGAGTTATCAACTTAGGTTTACACGTTGATTTGCTTAAAAACCAGTGTAAATTTAGATGGAGAAAGATAGTCGGAGGCAATATTGAATTAGATGTATGCATCAGTACTTTATTTTCTGTTAAGAAGGTAAATAACTTTATTGTACCACATTACCATCTTTCTTTCTGCTGAACCTTTATTTATGAATTAATCTATATGTACCAAATAAATTATATAATGGTTTACATAGTCGACACGTGGCGGCTCAATAGTGGGCCGCCACGTGTCGACTATGTAAACCATTATATAATTTATTTGGTACACGTAGCAAGATCCTTTATTTAAAGGCTCAGTCCCCAATGTTTGGACTGAATGAGTGTTGTATATTTTTTGCAGAATGGTGAAAATCAACATTTCTATGAGGAGACGGTGGCGATGGTGGTGGTACAGACGGCATTGGTGGTGGTTGTAAGTGGGTAGTGATGTTCGTGGTAATGTCGGTATTTTTAGATGATGGTTTGTTGTCGGGAGGTGGTGGTGGTGATTCTGGCGATGAGGGTTCGATTGTCATGTTGTTGGTGATGAGGTGATGGTCACAAGTTTTGGTGGTGGTCATAAATTATTTGGTCGTTCGTGACCATTAAATTGGTCAATAAATAATATGTAATCAATGAAAAATATAAATTATGATCAAGAAATAATGTGTGATCTAAAAAAATGTTAATTTGTGATCGATAATTTGACAATTTGTGACTGCCTACTAAGTTGTGACTTATAATATTTGTGATTTATAATCAATGAATAAGTTGTGATGTATAAATTTTTTAATTTGTGATCGATGAACAAATTGTGACTTTAATAATACATTTTAAAAACTTCTATCACAATCTACTAAAAATCTAATTTTAATCCCACCAAATATCCTCCAAATAAGATTTCTTAATCTGTGTGAAAAACAAAACAAACCTATATAAATGGGACAGACGGAGTATTAAGATGAATATGGTTCAATTATTGATAATTTTTAAAATATTGAGAACATCATTTTAATGTAGCTTCTTAAGGAAGCTATTTATTCTTCTCAAAATTCGTGACAAATTGAGAAAATAATTACTTCATTTTTCATTAGGGGTATAATAGACAATTTAAAAATAAATTTGACCATTTCCACTAATCAAAATTAGACAATTTTTAATTGACAATCATGGAATTAGCCATTTTTTGTAAATCCCCCTAATGCTATTTGGTTCGGTTAATCACTAGTCTAATCTAAATGGTAATATATTATCTTTTCAGAGCACTCTCTCTATGAAATTTTTATAAAGTATATTATATAATTTAGCGAGCATTTATAAATTTAAAGAGGAAACTTCAATAAATCTTTTATATTAAACATTTAATTTTATCATTCCTAAAAAATATTTATGATTTTTCCTATAGTTTATTTTTACTAGCTTCCTTCCTAATTATTATATTATTTTCCTTCATTAAAAATTGAAATATTTTAAATGCATTTAATTTTAGAGAGTGATGTGCCAACTCACAATCTATTTTAAAATGTTAATTTAAAGAGTTTATTGAACATAATTTTGAGGATTGACTTTTTTAAATAGAGATCATTTTATGTTTAAAGACCCTCTTGGAGATATTTTTACATTTAATTGAATTTTGTATTTGATATCACATATTAATATCTAGACAGATTTTAAACACGGTAAGACTAGATAACATTAATTTTTACAAAATACACTTTTTATATATACTAGTTTTTATTTTGAAGGTAATGTTAGCGTGTTAAATATGTAAGGTTATGTTAAATTATCGTGAATTACATTTTGAATGTTAGATATGGGCCATTGAAATCATCCAAATTGAATCATTAGTATTATGTTGAATTTCAATTTATGTTTTAATGT
>CAIGRO010135547.1:0-13786 GCA_903798355.1 Fraxinus baroniana
CCTTACTTTTAAATTTTTCCCAAATGTATTTATGTCACATTTAAAGATGGGATTTTCTTACCATCCTAGCGAAAGGGGAAAGTCGAAATTTATGTGGAATTAGTTCTTTACGAGTTTATACTTTCTCCATAGTTTTTGTCCTTTTAATCATTGTGTTTTGTCTGAGATGATATTTTAACGATGTCAGCATGTCAACAAGGATTTTCGGCCACATGAGATTTTCACTTTTAGAGTGTGTTTGGTAGAGATTAAAATCAAATTAAAATTGAAAAATTAATCGTTATTGTTGACTTTTATTAGATAAGTAGGACCTAATAACGATCATATTTTCAATTTTAACCCCTTTTTTAGCTCCACCAAACAAGCTCTTAATTGGAATGTTAAGGAATAGTGGATGGGAAGAATCAAATTATAAAGTTTGATATTGCAATAAAAGACCTAGAACCTGTTTGGTAGACATTAAAATCGGATTAAAATTGAAAAATTAGTCATTATTGTTGACTTTTATTATACGGGTGAAACCCAATAACGACCATATTTTCAATTTTAAAGAAATTTTAATTGTTACCAAACAGACTCTTAATTTTATAGAACACATTTTTTTAATAACCTTACGTTAAAAACGTAGAGTAACATAATTACAATTTATATTTTATTTATTTTGTAATAAACACTTTTCATTTGACCAATAAGCAGTGGCAAATGGAAAAGCGTACGCCAATAATTGCGTTACTCCAAACAAACAAAAATCTTATGCGCCATCACAACTTCAAGAACTCTCTCTCTAAAATGTCCGTCTAGCAGTCCAGCAGCCATGAACGACTTCGTATCTACACCGCTGCCGCGGCCAGAAGCTGAAGACCTTCCTCTTATCCGTCGCCGGAACTCCATCTCGACCTCAGTTGGGGTGCTCCCCTCCAATCTCATCCTTCTCCAACAAAACTCCGTCTCTTCCACCACCACCACCGCGACAACTATTACCAACTCCGCATTCGCCTCATCTTCTTCATCGTCGTCATTTCCCTCCGATGATATCGACCTGTTATCAATCAAGCCCGCCTCCCATAGCTACACTTCACTAAAAGACCTTTTACCCTCAGTTGCAGTCAATTCACCGAGGCCCAGCTCGTCCCATCAAGCTCAGTTAGGGTCCGATATCTGCATCCGCAATCGCCTCGTGAAGCAGGCGGCCTGGGCTTATCTCCAGCCAATGTCCATCTCCCCTGACTCTACAGGAAACGGCTTCTTCCACCGCCTCTGGCCGCGCGTAGACGCCTTCTTGGACTTCTTGTATCGCCAAATTATCCGGGGCCTTGATTGGATTCTTAGGGCTACACATATTCGGAGCTCCAGATAACAACGGTAAGAAATGTGCTTCGTGGACGATTTTTCAACCTTTGTTTTTCTTGTTATTGTGATGTAATGGCAAAATTGGAATTTTAACGAACGAGAGGGTTTGATTGAATTGGGAGAAAAAAAACCATGAAGCACACAAAATAAATAAATTTGAAATTTATTGAAATTTCATATATTTTATTTATTTTTTTATTTTTTTTGGATCACCTAAATTTGATCCACTAAGAATGTAGATGCTTAACAACACCGGGTTTTTCGGAATTCAGGATTAGGTTATCCTCTCCCCGTAAATATTATGCTTGATTATTAAGCCGAACTTGAAGGGATTCCGATTTAGGCATTTGAGTACGATAAGAGGTCGATGATCACTTGTTCTTGAACATGCTAAATGTTGTGCTCGATTGAGGATATCCATTAGAGCGTTGGTTGGCCCTAAAAAAACAAAAAAAATAAAAAATAAAAAAGATTATTGTAAGAATTGGTTAGAATTTTCAACATCAAGTAGATTGTGACATTATAAAGTGACAATTTAAAAATTGTGGCTTTGGAACGTGATTCACTTTATTGTTGAAAATTCAACATAATAATGATGATTGTATACCAATGGGCCAAAAGACTTGTGGACTCAAGTTTTTGAGTATGGACATCAAGTACTTGTGGGGTGCAAATTCAGCAATTGTTTTCGTATTATATAGTACTAAACAATAAACATTACAATCTTTTGTCAAATTCAGAAGAAAAAAGTTAAAATATTATTCATTATACAGTGTATGTATATATAGATAGATTAACGTGGCATTATCACAATAGCCGTGGGCACAAAAAGTTCATGCCTATCGTGGCAAGAGATCATCCATGTACATATACGGATGTCTTTTTCATATTTAGCCTAAAAATTTATGTAGCATTTAAAGGATTAGACGAGTAACTTATCGAGAGTCTTGACTTGTTCAAAGTTTCCTAAAAGTATTAGTTCTAATAAATGCCAATAATTGAGGTGGACTTCATTTTTCATGAAGAACTTGTACATGAAAATGAAAGTTCCTTACCGATTGGCACCAAAAAATGAGTTGTTGAATCTCAACTCTAATTCTTTTCTACAGTTTCGAAACATTGAAACGGATCCAAGAACCAACCTTATTCGATCCAAGCATAAAAAACTCTCAATCAAAATCTTAAAAACGAAAACCCATTCAAAAGAAAAAGTTCGAAAAGTGAAAGATTAACTGTATGACGAACACTAAACCTCTGGTTACGAATTCTCCTGTCATCTTTCACAGTTTCCGGCCCGGAAAAACTCCTGAAATTATCAGAAAAGTAATCATTTTCAAATCATTAACTGCACGGAATTTAAAGTATAAGCAAGAAACCAAGAAAATAAAGAAGTATAATTACCGAAGGAAGGATCTTTGAATTTTGGAATAATGAAATAAATTCCAGAAACTTGAGATGGAAGAAATGGAAATATGATAAAAAATTTCAGTTTAAAACTTGGAAGAGATTTCTTGCGACAGACGCCTTCGCATTTTTTTACATGTAAGGATTCTACATATTGGTTTTACCGTTTTGACAAGGGTATTTATGTCATTAGACTGTACTTTTCGTATTTTAGAAGAAATAATGAGGCAAAATAAAATTTTAATTTTAATTTCTAACAAAAATATTAAAAGTTGGAATTTATACACCTAATTATTTTGTCTTCGATACCTCATTTTTTGGTCCATTCTTTTAATGCTTCGACCCGAAATGATAGTTGATTACTATACACAAGTGCTTAGCTTATGTTAAGTACATAGTAAATTTAATTCAAATACTACGACACCATAATTTATCAATGAATTAAGTTACAAGTTATCAAGGTTAGCATAAGAGCTGAGCTGGGGTACCAGGCTTTGGTTCATAGGCTGGTACTCGGCTCTCTCACATTGGGGGGTGGGTGGTGCATTTTTGGGGCTTTTTTTATTGATGCGGACCCACCTCATTGTGAGCAAGGGACTTTACCAAGCCATTTCCAGGCTTCGTAAAGTAGAGAAACTCGTTAGCATAAAGTAAGCACGGTAATTACTCGATGATGACGAAGGGCATGGTTGTGGTGAACTATGGGCCATTGGGACGGTATTGGGCTTTTTTCGAATAACGGGCCTGGACCGCCTAAATATCCATTTCGATTTAATCCTAATATCCATTTGTTCAGTGTTTTGCTATGACAGAACAAAATAGAAGACAGTGGATAGAAGTTTTCTGTTTTTCATAGTTAAAAGGCACATTTATTTTCATAGTTAACTTTTAAACACAAAATAGAGTGAACTTTAGTCGTAAAAGCATTCACCGAAAGAATATTTCTGATTGAAAAGATGTGCAACAAAATTTGTCAATTAATCTATTTGCCTAGCTTGCCAACCTTGTCGTCACAAAATTATATTTATTATATTGGTAAGTGAATTGCTTTTACCATAGTGCCCTTAATTCGAATGTTTATCTTTAATAACGGAGTTCAAATTCAGGGGTTGTTTGACAAAGATTTTAATAAAAGTAAAAAACAAAAAAAAAAAATTAATAAATGTTGATGAGTGGCATGTTTGATAAAACTTTTGAAAAGTCAAAGTTGTTTAGACTAAGAATTTGCTTTGAACCTGTTTAGATAAATTTCTTAGAGGTGTTTTGTCTCGAGAAGCTCTTCTGCAAGAGTGAAAGTAAAATAAATGTCCTGCCAAACAGATTCGAAATATATAAATAAAATAAATTATTGAATTTGATCTTCGAGTTTTAAGCAACTTTTAAACGCATTCCAAACATGCACTTAATGACATGCCAAAAGAAACATGTCCAATATTTAGCCATTTTATTTAGGGAAAATTGCAACAGCAATCCTTAACCTTTTCAAATTTTGTAGACTTTACCATAACCTTCAATTTGTGTCAGTGAAGGTCTCTAACCTTTTGTTAGTTGACTAAAAAAGTTGATTTTGACCAAATTTTAAATAGGTAAAATGGTAACTTTGATTTTGAGGTTTCTTTGCTCATTAGTTGTTCGTTAGTTCAACATGAGTGCTTGTCTCAAGCTATTCCGGGAATGGATATCATTTGCCTAGCAAAATATGGAAAGGGAAGATTTTTTTTTTGTTGCCTCTCGACATTGCAAATGGTGGGTTATCAAAATGTGGGGTCAAAATGCTACTGGGTTACCAAAATTGAAGGGCTGCCAAGGTTGTACCATTTGGTTTACAGTGGTCAAATTTTATTGTGGTCAAATTTTGCTGAATAAAAGTGGTTGGAAGATGAGCCAACATCGGGAGATTTTGCTAACCATTTTTTGTTGGGTTAATCATTTTGCTTGATTTCTGTTTGTTAGTGGTAGCGTTGAAGTTGGCCGGCGATGGTGGTGGCTGATTTTTAGGGACGAGGTTGGGGTGGGGGGTTGTGAGGTAACATTTTTCTATTTATTTTCTTTTGTTTTTTTGGGGTTTTTTTTTTCAGATTATTTTGATTTGTTTGTTTGTTTATTTAATGTAGTAAATAGCAAAATTACCATTTTACCAATTTTAAATTTGTTCAAAGTTAATTTTTTTGGTCAACTAATGGTCATTTCCATCCATTTGGATATCTGCTATATATCGAAATGTTAGGGACATTCATTAGAACAAATTGAAGGTTATGGTGATGTCTATAAAAATTGAAAATATTAGAGACCGCTACTACAATTTTTCCTTTTATTTATTTCAATTGATAAAGAATTGATAGAAAATATTCCATGCCTCCCTCATAATATTCTTTCCTGTCTGCATGTAAAATGGCTTAAACAAAAGATGACAGCAGCAACTATTAAAAAATGATAATTAAGGCAAACCTTATTAGCCTGTACTGTACTGGCTTGTGAAATCAGAACCGTCGGTGGTGAATCAAAGGGCTGATTGTTTAACTGATCTCCAGATTATCATACATACAGTGATGTCAGGTTCCTAATCCACCTTGAAGCTATACATTTTTATTCTTTTGTATTTTATAAATCTACTGGCTAACAATAATAAAGGGAAAAAAAATCAAAATCTTATTTATTATAATGTCCATCCATGTTGAATATCATATATAAAATATAATCGATAAAATGACATGTATTATTCTTCGTTCTTTTTGGCATTTGATTTGAAAATCAATGTCGAATCACTTAGGGATCCACCTTAAAGTGATCAAGAAATATTTTTTTGATCCAAATAAAAAGGGACAGTACATAAGATTGACCTAGGGCCCCCACACAGAAGTCAAATCATAAGAGACGTTATTTGAAAACACCATCATGACACGACTAAAAAGATATTCCCTTATGAACGATGACATCGTTCACGACAGCTGGTCAAGAGAAGTTATGATGGTTTAAGGTACATGCCTATAGCCTGTGTCATAATAACCATCAACCACCCAATTCTTCGACAATCTCTTCAAAGAATGTGGTGACGCAAACCAAAGCTAGGAACTGTAGCTTGATATGGTTAGAGCAGCTAGCTCAAGGGCAAAATCCCAATGAAAAAGGTCCAGCTAACAAAATTCTCATTTTAACCAAACATTTTTCAATAAAATAATATTATACGAAAATTCAAAATTTGTCCTTCTTTTTTAACTCCACATTCTTTTTTTTTTAAATAAAAACACCATTCTAAAATACATTATCTCCGGATCCCAAAAAAAAGGCTAATTGTACCAAACTTCAAATTACATCCTTGTCATATCAAATTCCATCAAATATTAAACAATTATTCTGACAGATTTTCCTTAAGTATCACCACAATTCTTATTTTCGAATAAACATTTGCTCAGCACCTAATCAAGATAGGTTTGTTACCTTATTCATGACAACCTAGTTTCTACATAAATGTTAACTTTCCATTTTCTTTGCCTAATTTATGCGATACAGATGAAGCTGTCTCAAATAATTGTTATGAGGTTAGTATGAAGGGCCCCTCCGATCTCACACGCTGAATTTATATCATAGCTTGCCTCTTTACGCCAAATTCCATTGCACAATATTTCCCCAAACAGAGTCAAGAGTTTCTAGCTCCTCCACCGCCGCCCTTCTCCGAACACACACACAGACAGTGAGAAAAAGCCTTGCTCTTGTGCAATGTCAAGCTGCAACAAGAAAAGGTACATTCTCAACACAGTGGCAGTGAACCTGGGATGCAGCACTGGTTGCAAAAGGCCAAGGCTCTCCAGCATATTCCGGCCAAAACCAAGGGACAAACCCCAGTCCCACCACCACCAACCTAGCCACCACGATTCTTCTTCAAGCTCATGGGGTGCCACCACGTTTTCCTCCACTGCCGACACCCCACCCGTCTACTGCTCCTCCGACACAGATTCAGACATCAAAAGCCTTCAAGCTGTACAAGGATTCGGAAAGATAGGAGGTGAAAGCGTGGCGGTGGAGAAAGACTCCGACGACCCATATCTCGACTTTAGGCACTCAATGCTGCAAATGATTCTGGAAAAAGAAATTTACTCGAAAAATGATCTTAAAGAGCTCCTCAACTGTTTCTTGCAACTGAATTCACCATATTACCACGGGATCATTATCAGAGCTTTTACAGAGATTTGGAATGGTGTGTACTGAGTGAAATCTGGTTCTTCAAACTTGAACTTCTATGCTATAAAATCTTTGTCGTGTTTAGGGTGTCATTAGCATTAGTACGAAAATAAGTAGAATCTGAAAGAATAGTGGGGTCCTAGTCTTTATATGTAACACCAGTTTCTAGGGAAAAAAATATTATGTATTTATAGCCTTTTTAATTTTCTCAGTTGATCTGATCTTCATATATCTCAGCTCCAAGAATAGAATAGAAGTGGTTCGTTTACTTTTTATATGCAATTCAAGATTTCAGTTGTGTTCACGTTGGCGATTTCTGAAAATGGAAAAATAGACGCTCCCGTTTGCTAAAAATTAAAATCTAGATTTTTAATCTAAATCAAAGTCAACAACTAATTTTAACCACACATTTATGGGACCCATAACTTTTTAACCATACATCGCATCAACTTCTATCGAAATCTATTAAAAAAAACTAATTTTAATCCCCACAAATAGGGGCCAGTCAAAAATTGTAACAGTGCACTAGAAGTTATTGGTGAATGCAAGTTTTTCTCCTATTCGGTATTTTGTTTATTATTGTTATTCCAATGGTTGTCTAGATATGAATAGATCTTGTCTATAAGTTGGAGTAAAACGTTGATTATGAAGAAACATTTCTTCCAGTTGCTTCGTACCCTATTTGCTGTTCATCGTAGGAATGACAAAAAAGTTGGTCGCTCGGGCCGAGTCCCATTTTGGAGTGTCGGCTCGAGCTCGGGCCAGCCCGCGCCACTGGCTTGCCTTTTTTTTATAAAAAAAATGAAATTAAAACTAAAAATTAGCTGCCTGCGTTTGCAACAAGCATAGTATTAAATTTTTTTTTTTTTTTAAAAAAAGCCGAGCCTCATTTTTTTGGCTGAGCTTTTGTTAGGTTCGGGCCCAAAAAAGCCCGGACTCGTTTTGCCCGAAACCGAGGCCGAGCTTCGAGTTTCGGCTCGTGGCTCGACTCTCTGACATGGCTAGTTCCACACCTTCATTATTTGTTTTTTGAGGATCCGGTTCAACCTAATGAAGGCAGAGTTTTATCCAAAAAAATCTGGAGGTTTTGGTCAATTTTTAATAGTACATCTGCCGTCTAGTGCACATGATAGATTAGATTTTAACTTATTTTAATTCTTCAAAACCATTCAACAATGTCCGATCCGTTTTACTAAATACGTCGATAAGGTCTTGGTGGGCATACAAAGAGGTTGGGACTCGAGAATTTGTGAATCAAACCATTGCACCAACTTTAATGCACTTAAATGATGCAATTAATATTTGGGTGACTCGAGCTGTTCATGTCTTCAAGATTTCAACAGAGTCATTAAAATTTGGCTTCTTTAATAAATCCCACCCCAGTTGACGTCCCGATATAACTTTTTAGACAACCTTGTTGGCAAGTGAGCTATTTAGCCCCACTGGAGGTTACAACACCAGTATAAGTGACGTTAATGTGACATTAAGCCACTGTTTGAAATTCATTTTGAGGAGAATAGAAATTTTGAAATAGTGATTGATGTGAGAATGTGTGGTGGAAAAGTGATGAAAAGTTTTTGATTTGTGTATAATATTATTTTATTTGGAGAATGTGTGGTTGAAATGAAGAATAAGAATGAGAATGAGAAATTAATTGTCATCGAACGGGGGCTAAATAATATGTGAAAGTAAATAAGTCATTTTATTTAATATATCATTTAGAACCACCTAAATTGGGGTTGTAATCTCAGTAGGGCTACATAACATTACTCGTTTGCAAGCGACTTTAGGGGACTACTCTATGTCTCTCTTGGGGATTTCCAACAATCAATTAATGGGTTACACGAGACTATTAAAAAGAAAACCTATCACTAGCTCCGAGAAAAAAGAATAAAGGGTTTTACATATAGAATAATAACATGTATCATCAGTGGTGTTCGACATATTTTATGTGACAATGAATTCCATGTTCCACAATTGTTTTAAAAAAAATGTATTTCTTTACATACAAGTTAATTATTTAGGACCTTCATTCGATGTGAATCATGTACTTCAATTATTCAAGGTCTTCTATTACTATATTATTATAAATCTCATTTCATTATGTCGATATCAATAATCACGTGAAAATCAAGTTAACTCCCCATCCCACATTGCGCTTGCAAGGACAATAAAGGCTCGTTTGTCAGAACTTTTGAAAAGTTACAAACGGTTTCTAAGATTAAGAGGTTATTTTTTAATATTTTTTGAAAGAATTGTGTTGAATTAAAAGAGTGTTAGAAGATGTTAACTTAGGATAATTTTTTTTTATTTTTTTTTATTTTGAGAAGTTCTTTTATAAAAATAAAAGCAATAACAAAAACGCTATCAAAAGGATCCTAACTCTATTTAAGTACATGATTCAATTATGATTGTGGCAATTACTCTAATTTGACTCAACAAGATGAAAAATGGGGAAAATAATATATGTTGACTGTCCCATAAATGCAGCTACAGAAGTTGACCATGAAGCCCTAAAATCTTAGAAAAATTTGGAGTTAGAGATTTGTTGTGCAATTTGCTATTCACCCAATTAAACATTGACACGTTATTTTAAATTAATATATCATTAATTTGGTGGGTTATTGATTAAATTAATGAGAATAAATTTGAAATTATATATTAATAATTAATTGAATGAACGGCAAAACTTGAAGATCAAATCTCATAGGGATCTTTAGGGTAGTGGAAGTAATTGAGTATAGAAAGAGGGTTTCATTGAAATCAAGAAAAATCAATGCATTCTCTTTCAATGGTTTCTGTGAAAATGCCAACCGATAACGGTAATTCAGTACAAATCTTTAATTTCACTGAGAAGATCAGCTTTACGTAGCATTGTAATGGTTGCCAGTCCAATGATTTGCTACTTTACGTAGAATCAAGCTTTGAAAATTTGTCAGTTACACAATTCACATCAAAATGACTTTAACTAAGCAATCTCTGACTACATCCTTAAGGGAGTGTTAGATAGAGATTAAAATCGAATTAAAATTAAAAAATTAATCATTATTATTGATTTTTATTAGATGAGTAAAATTCAATAACGATCATATTTTCAATTTTAATTGAATTTTAAGTTGTACCAAACATGACCTAAATATTTTTTTTTTTTTTTGCAAAAATGGATTCTTTAAGAATATGCAGTTAAAATGTGGACAAAAATTTTGAGTTTACGTATCAAATTATTTTATTGAGATAATATGTTATTGGACTTTGAAGAATGAGACTTAGTTTATTTGCTAACTAACAAAACAATTAACTATGAACTTTAAATAGATTTAAGTTTAGAAGATTTATCAATAATACAAGGTTAATTTCACAAACGGTCACTGAAAATACGTCAAAATCACAAAACGATCACTGAAGTTTAAAATTTGCACTAATAGTCACTAAAGTATCATCTGATTTCAGTAATGGTCACTGAAGAACCTTGACCTAAATCACAAATTTGACAATAAATCCAAACAACGGAAGTTACAATTCTCTCAACGTTAAGGGTGCTTTTTTGCCCTTATAATCGCCCAAAATGCAACCAAATTTCGGCAACCTTCGATCGTCAAAGTCGCCGGACATTGGTACCAGTGGACAACCCTTCTTATCCTCTTCAATTAGCAACAAACAGCTCCTAAATCCATCAACTATACTGGCCAAAATTGCTCCCCAAAGTTTGCTGGCTGCAAATCTGAAAATTGCCGAAAATCCCACCTCCGACCACCCATTTGATCAGAACTCTTCACCAATTATTTTCCCACAACCAAACACCACTACCCATGCCATCATGTAACCCAAACAACACCACAACACGCTGGTTTAAACCCAGAAAAAACGACAGTCGCGAAGAACTTTCTGCAGGGTATGGCATCTTGACCCATAGTCGCGGACCACATGGGTTGGATTCCTCATCTTTCGGCACACCTCCCCAACCCATGGGTCAAGCCCAAGTGTGCCCTGAAAGCCATGATTTTATGGCTTCAGTTTGCGCACTCTGAGAGCAGTTTGGGTCGAAGGATTTTGATGCTTCTATACTATTTCTGCAGGGTATGGCATCTTTACCCATAGTCGCGGACCACATGGGTTGGATTCCTCATCTTTCGGCGCACCTCCCCAACCCATGGGTCAAGCCCAAGTGTGCCCTGAAAGCCATGATTTTTTGGCTTCAGTTCGCGCACTCTGCGAGCAGTTTGGGTCGAAGGATTTTGATGCTTCTATACTATTTCAAACATTAGATTCACTTGCCCAACCTGTAATTGATGAAGGAAAACACACGGGTCATAACATAATTAAGCCAATTTACAATAAATTATCCGAATTCAACTTGGCCTAAGTCCACCCGCGCGAAGAACAAACTGTAGAGCTAATTGTCGAATTTATAGTGTGTCGACAGTTTTTGGTTGGTGTAATGGGATATTGGAGTTGTCGTAGCTTTACTGAACAACAATAATTGGGGAAATTTGTGGGTGATGGTGATAGAGGCAGACTAAAGAAGGGTGGGTTGGTGGTGGCGGAGGCTAGCAACTAGTGGCAGTGGTTGGTGGGGGAAGAAAGACATTTTTTATTTTTTATTTAATTATTTTTTGTTTTATTGTCAAATTTGTGATTTAGTTCCTCAAAGTTCAAGTTTCAACTATTTTGGTCCATTAAGTTTCAATTAAAATGTAAAGGTCCTTCAGTAACCATTACTAAAATCGGATGATACTTCAGCGACCGTAAGTGCAAGTTTTAAACTTCAGTGACCTTTTTGTAATTTTGACGTAATTTTAGTGACCGTTTGTGAAATTAACCATAATACAATTACATCAAAATGTTGGAGTAATTAAATAACAAAATGATTAATTTTTTGACAGGAATGTTTTCAGATAATATATTCAACCAAATTAGAGTAAGAGCACATTCAAATCATTATATGGATTCTCATCTAGGTAGCATGCAAGTTGAAAGAATCATTACTTATATTTGCATCAATAAAAAAAATCATCAACCTATCAAACCGAATCAATAACATGTATCATCAATGGTGTTCAACATATTTTATGTGATAGTGAATTTCATGTTCCACAATTGTAAAAAAAAAAAAAATGTATTCCTTTACATACAAGTTAATTATATAGGACCTTCATTTGATGTGAATCTTGTACTTCAATTATTCAAGATCTTCTATTACTATTATTAAAAATCTCATTTCATCATATCGATATCAATAATCACGTGAAAATCAAGTTAATTCCTCATCCCACATTGCGCTTGCAGGGACAATAAAGGCTCATTTATCGAAACTTTTGAAAAGTCACAAATTATTTATGAGATTAAGAAGTTATTTTTGAATATTTTTTGAAAGAATTGTGTTGAATTAAAAGAGTGTTAGAAGATGTTAACTTTGGATAAAAAAAAAATTTATTTTTATTTTGAGAAGTTCTTTTATAAAAATAAAATCAATAACAAAAACGCTATCAAAAGGATCCTAACTCTATTTAAGTACATGATTCAATTATGATTGTGGCAATTACTCTAATTTGACTCAACAAGATGAAAAATGGGGAAAATAATATATTTTGACTGTCCCGTAAATGCAGCTACAGAAGTTGACCATGAAGCCCTAAAATCCTAGAAAAAAAAAACTGGAGTTAGAGATTTGTTGTTAAACTTTTGTTATTTAATTTGTTGTCCAATTAAACATTGGCACATTATTTTAAATTAACATAATATTAATTTGGTGGGTTAGTGATGAAATTAATGAGGGTAAATTTGAAATAACATGTTAATTTAAAATTAAGGGTTCGTTTGATTACAAATGTGGAAAATTGGTGAAAAGAAAATGAATTATAGAGAATTGAATTGTCTAGAATTTTTTTTTTGAATTGTAATTAATTATGTTTGACTGGTATAATTTTTCACCCGAAAATGTTGAAAGTTTGCCGTCCGTTTGACTTTATTTTTTTATGAAAATTGTCTATTAAAGTGATTTTTTTTCTGCCATTAAGTCTAGAATTTGTTTCAATTGCCAAAAAAAATTACTATACCGAATATCATTCGCTTGGATTTGTTTTGCATGAAAATTGTCCATTAAAGGAATTTTTTTTTACCATTGTTGATAGAAAAAAAGAAGATGGAAAACTATTTTCCCACCAAAATGATGGGAAAACCAATTCAATGATTTAAATGCAAAATGGGTCACGTGAATGAGTGGGGAGGGGGAAGGGATGAATTCTAAGGAAAATTTTTGTAATTAAACAATACAAAAACGAAAAATGAAAATGTTTTTGTAATTTCATGCAAAATTTCTCATATCAAAGAGGGCTAATATATCAATAATTAATTGATGCAACCGTACAAACTATAGAAAGAGGGTTTCATTGAAATCAAGAAAAATTAATGCTTTTTCTTGCAATGGTTTCTGTGAAAATGCCAACCAAAAACGGTAATTCAATACAAATCTTTAATTTCACTGAGAAGATCAACTTTATGTAGTATTGTAATGATTGCCAGTCCAATGAGTCAGATTTGCTACTTTATATTGAATTGGACTAGAATCAAGCTTTGAAAATTTGTCAGATACACAATTTACATCAAAATGATTTTAACGAAGCAATCTCTGACAACGTTCTTAAATAATACAATTTACATCAAAATGTTGGAGTAATTAAATAACAAAATGATTAATTTTTTGAAAGGAGTTTTTACAGATAATATATTCAATCAAATTAGAGTAAGAGCATATTCAAATCATTATATGGATTGTCGCCTAGGTAGCATGCAAGTTGGAAGGATCATTACATATATATGCATCAATAAAAAAAAGTGGAAATTACATGGATCC
>CAIGRO010135570.1:0-11910 GCA_903798355.1 Fraxinus baroniana
TTTAATTAATTTAAAAATTAGTATTTACCACCTGAATTTTGAAATTTATTCTTTCACCCACTTATTTTTGAAATGTAATCTTGATAAGTAGGGTTCTAGCTAATTTTCCCTTTTAATTATGCAAAACAGTTTTCCTAGAGAAAATGTTTTAGCCCAAGTTTGTTCCATTATTTTCAAAATATATTTTTCTCTTTTATTTTCAATTATACATTTTTAATAAAATAATATTACACGCAAACTTAATATTTTTTCTTATTCTTTAATCATAAATTCTCTATCAAAATACTATTTCAAAATATATTGTTTTCAAAAAAAAAATAGGACTCAAAAAGGCTCTTAGCTACTTTTATATGTACATTTATTTCGTTTCCCACAAGCCAACCCCTTCGTTAAGGTCCAATTAATTTGTTTTTGTGCACTTTTTTATTCGAGGACTAAATTCTTACTCGATCAAATCATAAATTAATATCGATCACATCTTTTGAGATTTATAATAATATCAAAGACACATTCTTATTACATTTAAAAAAACCACAATAATTTCATCTATTTCTAATTTTAAGTATCACATATACCTCTTAATCAATTTTTGAATCGTGTATTATATAAAATAAGGTTGATGTACCTAAAATGTCCTTGTTAAAAAAATAAAATTTTCCACCGCTAGTTGTAGTTAAATTGCTACTAAATAGTTATTTTAATATATAATTTAACTCGTTCAACATAGCTTATATATAATTTAACAAAATAGTTATTTATAAGTTTAATTGAATATCAAATGATAAGAATATTGTTATATTAATTTAAAATATTGGTATGATTATTATATCAAATGAAGTTATCAATAAAATATCAGAATAATGCTTTAATGAAATATTATAATAAAAAAGATTTTAAATCATTTATTAACAAACTCCTCAAACAAATTTTATGCTTAACTTTCCAACCATGCATATTTAAAAATTGTGAATGCACGAAGTCTTTTAAGTATTAGTTTAATATTAAATGGAACAAATTAAATTGCAACTAATCGTAAAAATCTCATATTTTTATTTGCAATGATATTTTAAGTATATACAAAAAAAAAAAAGATGAGAAATTAGTGATATTTTTAAAATTTTGTGGAGTGTCTCTGATATTGTTATAAAATCCAGGAGTGTGTTTGATATTGTCTCTAATTTTAACATTTTGCACGGTACTTGATATTAGAGGTATCGTCAATTGTCTACTATGGTCAATGAGAAGAAAGTTGTCCAATCTACACACAGTGTATAACACTCCATATTGGGCCGCCTATTGCTATGAGCCCCGCTACATTCATACTGGGTCGCTTACCGCTATGAGGTCCTCTACATTCATGTTAGATCACCTATCGCTATGAGGCACTCTAGGCTCATGCTAGGCTACCTACCGCTATAATGTTCTCTACATTCATTTTGTGCTGCCTACCATTATAAGGCACTTTATGCAAATACTGAGTCTGCAGCCATTACGGGATCAATGCAATACTTAACCATAAAAATATCATTGAATTGGATGGAAACCGACAAACTGTTATCATGGGCACAACCAACAGCTGAAAAAGTGAAAATCCACCGCTCAAGACGTCGAGGTAATGGAAGGCGTTACATGGGACGTGTCACGATAACCACCCGGCAATTGTAGTACTTACGCTTTTTAAGTTTGAAATGTAATACAGGATTACAAAGGCTGCAGATTTGATGGTAAAAAGACCCAAGTTAGCAACTTAGGAATAAAAAATACTTCATCTCTAAGTTGGAAGATTCTGTATGTGGTGTGGTTACATTTAAGTTATTTTGTGCAGAATTAATTTCATTATTGATCATTTTTATTAAATTGGAGATTTAAAATTCGCAAGTTTTTAGGATTGGAGAAGAAGCGACGGAGAAGGAGCGATGAGAGTAAGATCGGAGAAAAGATTCTCATCCAGAGGCTGAGATACAGGATCATCAGCAATCGGCATTGATATTTAAAATTTTAATAGGGATGAACTTAAAATGGAATAAATATATAAAAAATGTGGATGAAAATAAAGGTACCGTAATGATTAAAATTAATGATACAAACCAAGTCTTCATCAATAACTAAAAACTAAATAAAGACTAAATTAATGATGGCTCAATTTTTATCATTCTCCCCCGATTGACAAAGATTCATCATCAAATCTTGCACCATGTTGTTCATTCAATTCATCGAGACAACAACAATCTACTCGATAGTTCCATTAAACGTTCATTAGTTGATTCGTCCAATTTTATTAAAAGTTGCACATTTATCAGAACATGAATTGCAATTACATGTTCAATTGACCATATTTCTTCAATATCAAAATAGAAAAACAAGCGTTCCAAACCAAAGGACATAGTTGTCGACTCCTTCCCAAAATTTGTCATGTCGTATAGGCAAGTCATTGACCAAAATCATGTATTTTTGTCATCTATGGAAGTCATATTGATTTTTCTTTCTTGGATTTCTTGGACAAATCTTCCAAGATTTCGACATATGATTCACTACAAGAAACTGGAAAATTATTAAATTTTTCATTATCCAAATTAAATAAAAAAAATAAAAATCTCAATGCCTTCATCCACAATTGGAGGCCCCATTAAAATTGGCATTACTTAAAAGTGCGAAATTCTTTAATTTCTTGGTTGCAGATTGGAAAACCGTCGTAATTGAAATCCAAATATTATTCCAGCTTTATATTATTGAAAGGAGCAAAAAGGGTTTTGTCTCAAAATAGAACATTTGTAATTTGATTTCACGAATACCAACTTGTATCTATCATAAAGAACATCACTCTCTAACTCTGTTGCCAATTGATGTAGGGATGAAAGCGTATAAAAAATAAAAAAACGAAGGTGTTATCAAAGTTATGTCGATTCCATAGAAATATCGCAACACGATTACATTTTAATTTCTGTTGATTCGTGGGTATACAAGAAATTTAGACATCAAAAACTCCTCGATTCACCCACGAATACAGAGAATTGGCTACTCGTCAATTTTATATATCAACATTGAGAATTTAAGAGATTGGAAAACTCCAAAAAATATTTTATTTTAATTCAAAAACAACGTTTTTACCCGTTAAGGCTTACCATCCATATTCAAAGCAATAATAAAAATTCGAAATAAAGACTAAAACTAAAATAATTACTAAAATTAATGATGAATACTCAACCTTCGTCAATAACTAAAAGTCTAAAGATTAGACAAAAACTAAAATAAAAAAATAATGACTAAAATTAACGATGAAGACTCAATCTACATCACTCGTAAATAATGTCATACAATTTATTTCATATTCTCTCCAAGCAAATAAACATATTTGAATCTTTAGTCAAACATAGTGTTAAATAATCCAGAAGTTATACAAACATTGAAGACTTGTGTTTAGTTTATGTTTTTGAATGTTAGAATGGAATTGGAGATCTAAACATTACAATTTCATCATCATAATCAATATTACCACATGAATTCGACTAGTCGAGCCTCGTGATTTTAAACGACTTAGACGGATGCTAAGTGTTAGAAGATAAATCGATGCTAAGTGTTAGGAGATAAATCTAACATTTATTAAAATATTGAAATTATAATCAATATAAAAGGGTTTGATATACAACACTTAACAAGGTTGGCACCATGAAACTTCGAGTCTTGATACTAACTCGCCCCTTTAGTTAATCGAAGTGGAGGTGGAAAATAAGGTTCCTAGTGTTAATCGTTTTATTTTACTTTTATTTTTTATTTAAATTGAAAAAAATAAAAAAAAAATAGTTATAATCGCGAGTTGCTAGCCTTGATGCTGACCTCCTTTTGAAAAGCTTTTTAAGATTATAAGTTATTGAATTTCATGAAATATGTGATTAAAAAATGAATTAAATGAAATATGTGGTTAAAAATTAAATTTAAAAAAAAAAAAGAAAAAAGAAAAAAAAGATTCTCAAACAAGACATTAATAACATTATTTGAGTACCACCCCACTCCAACTTTCTTACAATTTAGAAAGTTCGAAGACCTAAACGACAAGAAAGAAAATTCAAAACCCCGATTATACAAATTCAAAGGTGGGGTAATCTCCCGCGCATGTTTCCCATTTTTGCCGAACCTTTTAGTTCACGAAAGGCCTTATTAATATTATGATACTGTTCATGGCAAAACGGCAGGTATATGAATATTCAAAGCACACTCGTCAATTCTTACGCGCACAAACAGCTACCTTCAAGCATTTGGCCTTTTGTTGCCGTCCCAATATTTTATTCACAAATTCCACTAATTTAATCCAACCAATTTCCCACTCCAAACCCATTTCTCTTTTCACTATCGAGTCTGAGAGCTCAATCTGATTGGTTTTTGGTTTCTCTTATTCAAATTTTGTAAAAACTACTACATAATTGGACAAATGAAGCGGTACAGAAATGGAGAAATCTGGGATTTTGAGCACGAAAAGATTGCAGTAGGTGGTGCTTTTATTCGTGAAAATGGTATATGTAACGTTAATAAGATGAATCACAGTGGCCGTAAAGTGATATTGGGTATAGACGGCGGGACTACCTCCACTGTTTGCGTATGCATGCCTTTGATACCCTTCACTCAGGCCCTTCCCGACCCACTGCCGGTGCTCGCCCGGACCGTGGCCGGCTGCTCCAATCACAACAGCGTTGGAGGTATATATTTATGTACATATTTTCTTACGTTTTTTATAATTTGATTTATGTGAACACTGTGTAGTATGCCATGCTTGGTGATAAATCTTCCCTGTGTATCTGAATTTTGTAACGTTTTTTGGTATTCTTTTGATTCTGTGGGGTTAGTTTCACTGTGAATTTTATTGAGTAAATGGGAATAATCTTTCAAGAGTAAATTCCCCATATAAGTGGGACCTAACAATTTCTTGCTCGTTGTGTAAAAAATTGTGTACTAAAATATGGAGGACTGTTAAAGAAAATGAAGCCCCCAAACATCATTATATTTGGTGTTTACCATTCTGGTTTAGGATATGTATTGAGATTATATTCTGAATACTTTCACTGTTTAGATAAATGCAAGCAATGATAAACTTTGGATTGTGACATTTAGGATTTACTGTCAGAATAAAGTTTGCTTAACTATTACCTATCTAAGATAGGAAATAATATTTGTGTCTATAAACATATTATGATTTTTTTTCCATTACCGTCTAGTTTATCCTGATTATTTGGGTTTTACTATCTCTTTGTAATATGAAATTTCCTCCGATGTGCATTTCCCATCATTTTATTTCATCACACTTTCTTTTTCCTAAAGCTAACTATATTCTAAGCCAGTCATAAAATGTTGAAAAGCACTTATAAATCTCTTTGAGAATTTTTAATTAACTGTTAGGACAATTGGGATATCCGCATTCTAGATCAAATGTAATACATTAAGTTATATGCCTAACAAATTCCTAAGACTTAGTTTTTAGCTACTGCATCTCTATATTCTCGATTACATGCTCTTTCGGAGCATTTTCATGCTAGAAATGATGTAGGGGTCAGTTAAAGATATTGATTTGGCAATGTCGCAAGGTTTTTAGGGAAAGGATGGCAAAGATCAGTCACAAGTTAATCCTAAGCTAGAGAAAGGGGTGGAGCTCTAAGCAGTTAGACAACCAAGGTTGTGAACATGAATTGCCTGTTTCCATACTGGCAACCAAGCTGATGCACATTTTAGATAACATTGCACGAGAGATCAAATTTGTAGCCTTTCATCTGGTGGTAAAACTGTTACTTTCACAATATAGGTTTCTAAATTTGATTTGATGGCAGCTACTTGTACAGAAGGTCCATTATAAGTTTCAGCATTCCTGTTTTAAAAATGCAGTCTGACTAATAATGAATTGAAATTCGAGTTTTCTAAGAAATTATTGCAATTTGATAGTTGGCCGTTTTATATTACATCTCTTTGCCTAAAGCTTGTGCAACTAATATTAGTGGTTAATTAATATAACAAAAGTTTTATAGTCATTCACTTTTGTATGCATATGCTGAAAATCAAAGAGGAAGAATTTTGGTTTTGGCTTCCCAGAGTTATACTTAAATATATGGATCTCAACATGGGCCTATTTCAAGGTGTAATTATACTTGCCTTTAATTGCTAGAATACTCCATCATGGCGGAGCAATACCCTGCCTGCACCCCATCCCCACCTGATTAAATTGCATGATATTTTGGTCAATTCTCTATTATGAAGAAAAATGTGTGGCAGACATATGTTTCTCATCAATCTTTTTGTAATAAATTACAAGTCACTTTGTAAGTTTTGTTTCCCGACGCTTCTCTATGTTTTACAGAATCTGCCGCTAGGGATACATTAGAGCAAGTTATGGCGGATGCTCTTTTAAAGTCAGCTTCGACTCGTTCTGCTGTTCAAGCTGTCTGTCTTTCTGTAGCTGGTGTTAACCATCCCACAGATCAGGATCGTATACTTAATTGGCTTAGGTTTGCTTCTCAGAAAGTTCCTGCCATAAATACTCAACTATATAGTTTACTTGTATTGATTTGGCCCATCAATTGTTATTCTGAAATTTTTAATGCTCCTCCCCTCCCCACTTTTAAAACAAAAAACGGAACACTTGCACATAAATTTTTGATTTATACTGAAATAAACACAAAAAGCTTTAGCGACTGATCCACCAAAACTTACAAAACAGAAGACGCGTGATACGTTTTAACTTGATGCTGGTAATAAAGAAGATTATATGTATTTGTGCAGTAGTAATTAGACATTTAGTTATACAAGTTATTTGATACCTGCAAACAACTTATGGAGTCTTGTTATATCCATCACAATGTCTATCAGAAAGTTTTGATGATAGTGTAGAAGAGTTGGCATTTTGAACCACTCAGGGAGAGATCCTTTCCCTTGCAATGATATGAATTGAGAGGATGATATTGAATGGAATCAGATAAGATGGACTGGGATGGATGCGGAGGTTTTGATGATAGTGTAAATAAATCGGCATTTGGAACCCCTCAAGGAGAGATCCTTTCCCTTGCATTATATGAATTGAGAGGATGGTACTGAATGGACTCAGAAAAGATGGACCGGGTGGAGGTCAGGGATGGATTCAGAGGATTACTAACTATATGGAATTGTTGGGGATATCTTATGAAAATTGTATTAAGAGTGGAAGGAGAAAGTAAAAAGAAAATCTCATGTCTTCACATGGAACCGGAACTTAAAAAGGATTGGAAAGCTCAATCAATTATGGAAGAAGAAGACATGAAGAAAGATCTGTGAAGAAGACAAAGGAAGCAATTGGATTTAAATACTTGTAACCTGGAGTTTTTAAAAAGGCGAATGACAATTTGATACCTTTTAATTTATGTTAAAACTCTTTTGGGCTTGGGAGAAAATAAGAAGACAGTAAGTTGCTCGATATTCGCATTGCATCACATCAGTGCAAGACCTCTGTAACTCATGTAGTAATCCATTTTGTGGTACAATTGTCTAATTGATATAACTGATGTTTTATTTACATGCAACACACTACTGTTTCAAGCTGGTAATAAAAAATTATATTCTCAAAACTTGGTGTTCCTAACTGCATATGTGAGGCTTCTTGCTTCTATTTTGTATTTCATCTGAGAGTGTTTTAAAGTGACATGTACAGCTTATTTTATGGGTGCAGGCAGATGGAGTTCATAGAAAAACCCAATAGTTCCTGGCTTCTGAAGAACAGGGTGCTGGTGACTTAAGTTTAAATTTTGATGTCCATTTCCTTGTCATGATCTGTATTCATTGAACTCTTATGAGGTCATCAGTAGGAGAAAAAAGCTATACTCCTGAATCCTGGTTTGACGATTGACTACTTTCCCAATTTGGGACATGTTGCTTAACATGGACCCTTGATTAATGATAAATGATAGATCAAATTTTTCCTACTGCATGCTAATTCAGACACTTTGCAGTAGAGACTTATCCTTACAATTGTGAAGTGTTTATATCTCCATTCTCTGCCTATTTATTTAATTGGATAATTTCTGTATTATTTTGAGTCTGCTGCTATTATATCAAGTTTTGGTTACTGATGACTGAACGAGTTTTTCCTGTTAAGTCTGGTATCACTGTTAATCAATATTTTGCTGTCCCTAAGTTCATTCTTTCTTTCCATTTTAGAGAAATATTCCCCAGCCATGTTAGATTATTTGTTCAGAATGATGCTGTGGCAGCTTTGGCAAGTGGGACAATGGGAAAGCTTCATGGATGTGTTCTCATAGCTGGTACCGGTACCATTGCTTATGGATTTACAGAAGATGGAAGAGAAGCTCGGGCTGCTGGTGCAGGACCCATTTTAGGTGACTGGGGAAGGTACATGCTTCATAATGCTTGTATATTCCATCTTCCTGAGTTGATTTACCACCCCTCTCCTTATTGCAATCCTCTTCTCCTTCACACAATAGTTAATGATTTTACGGGAACTGAAAAAATGGCATTTTATTCATTCTTGGAAGGTGGAACAGCAAAATTAAGGCTGACTTAGTCCGACTAATGGTTTCAAGTTCCAATAATAGTTTGCAGCAATGATTTTTCTGACCAAGCATATGAAAAACTGCATTCTGAGGAGTGATCCACATATTGGACTGCAGTAGCCAGTGAAAATACACAATGTACCATTATACTTGTATTGCCCCTGCTAGAGTGAACAGGAATTCAAAAAGTATTTAAGTTTGGTTGATGACAGAAGTTGTGAAGTCCAACATTCCTCATCTAAGGGATAATTGAACTGTTATGACCTAGAGCTGCAGCTACATCCTAGTAGTTAGGAGCTGGAATCCAGTGAAGACAGATCTAGATTTTTATGTGTGCCATCTTGATATATTTCCAAGTACATCTCTCCAACGAATCTGGATATCGATTCTTGATTAATTGGGTTTTCACTTGCTCACACGAGCTTTATTTTCTTTACTTTACGTTTCCGTAATTTTTCCAAGAATTATGTTTGTGCTGCATACTTCGATTGAATTTTGATAATCTTCTTCTCCTTCCAGTGGATATGGTATAGCTGCACAGGCACTGACTGCCGTAATACGGGCTCATGATGGTCGTGGTCCACAGACTTCACTTACACTTGGTATCTTGCATAAACTCAACCTGTCTTCACCAGATGAACTTATCGGGTACGTTATATTGCTTAGATAATTACTGCTAAAACATTAAATGTTAGTGTTAGTTATATTTTGATCTTAATAACAACAGCATTGTAGTTATATTTTGGTCAAAATGTTTTCGATCCATAATATTGATCTAAGGCTTTCCTATTGGGAAGTGCTTATTGATCAGCATTATAGTTAGTGGCTCTATTTTGTTTGTGATGTGTTTTAAATTCTTTTCGCCACTGCATTTGATGATGTCTCGTTCTCCGTGCTGTATATACTACGTTTTTAACAAGTTTAATTCTATTCTGTTAAACAGAATAAAGAGATAAGATGAAGTCATGTTTTTATTAAGAATTTCTTGTACCTTGATGCAAAGAGAAATGGTCTTTTGACTGCCGGGGAGTAAATAAATCAACATTGGGGAGTTGAATAACTCAGCCGGTTATAGTTGATGGCAAATGATAATTTAGCTGCTGGCAATAATGGTCATTCATTGCAGGGGAGTAAATAAATCAAAATTTTGGGAGTTGAATAACTCGGTTGGTTATATTTTATGGCAAATGATATTTTGGCTACTAGCACAAATGTTATTTTGAGTATCATTGATTTTTTTTTTGGAGTGGCAATAAGAATATAATAGCTCCTTGAAGCTTAGTTTGTATGTTTTACTTTGGGTTGTAGTACAGTTTAACTTTGCATCTTTTTTGGACATTCTGTTTTATTTCTTCTTTCAGAAGATGAACGGTAGGTTCTCTATGTGCAAATTTAGTTTGATTTTTCTTCTGATTCCTTGCATGATATGTAGATTTATTTAATTATAGTATGTTGATAGAATGGTAGCAGGTCACAAGTGTGACTTGAATTTGATTTTAGGTGGACATATGCAGATCCATCTTGGGCTAGGATTGCAGCTCTTGTTCCTGTTGTGGTTTCCAGTGCAGAAGCAGGCGATCTGATGGCTAACAAGATCTTGCATGATGCCGTCCAAGAATTGGCTTCGAGTGTGAAAGCTGTTGTTCAGAGACTGGATCTATGTGGTGAAGGTAAGGTTTTGAATTCATATCCACATGGCATATATGATCTCTATACTTTCTCTCGCTAGAAATTTACATGGACGGATGCACATTGTTACTCCTAAAAAAGTGATAACGTATGAAACCTACAAAATATCTGAACGTTTGGACTCAGATGCCCAACCCAATTCCAAATTTCCAATAGCTTTAGAAAATGCCTCTGTGCCACGTTAGATAATGAAATTCCTTGCCTGCATTTGCAATCAATTTCAGAATCCCTTTCCAAGTTCCAACCAATATCAGAATACACACACTGCATGTGCCGCACCACTCAACATAAGATCTGCTGCTATGTAATTTCAAGTCCTATTGACCTATCCACCACCTTTATGCTATCACAAGCAGGTTGAAGTGGGTGCCTCATCCATCCACTTGAATGTTGTTCCTAGCCTTTCTTTTTTCATGTATAGGCAAGACCTAGGAAATAGAGACATGCCGTAGGTTACTTTAATACATGATTGAAGGTGCTGTTGAAATCTCACTAGTTATTTTCTGAAAGTTTACTTGCTTGTGTTGAGATCCTGCTAGCCTCCGGGTGTCCAAGAGCACCCATATGCTTCTTGATGTGTACAAAATTCTGAATATGTAATGACATTTTCTTCCTTCCTTTTTATCCCCGGGTGGCATTGGGAAGGAGATGGCATCACCAACCGCATTCTGTATCTATAAATAAACTGGAAAGAAAACCCTTTTTCAAATAATACAGACTTCTCTTAGGCAACATCACAAGTAATCGAGAAAAATGTTCATAGAGCTTAATCATATGTTTTAGAGTGGCAAGGACAAGCTGCATCGTATACTATTTATAGCTTTTCATTCTCTAGTCTGTGGCATTTGTGTCATAACATCTCGTCAGTATTGTTCCACTATCTAGCTGCATAATATTTAAGAGCGAGATTTGCTTAAATATTCTCGAATAGAGAGAGGTTATCTTGTACATAATATTACTCCTCCCATCTGCTCCATTCGATATACTAATTCATAATATTATGCACAGAGCTCTAAATCCTGCTGCAGTTGTTCGTATTAATTGAAATATTTTATACAATTACCTAACTGCAGATGGAAAGGATTATTTTCCTCTCGTAATGGTTGGTGGAGTCCTCGAAGCCAACAAGAGATGGGACATTGGCAATGAGGTAATGAATTGCATCTCAAATGACTTCCCTGGGGCTCTGCCTATCCGTCCAAAGGTGAGAGCATATATTAAATTATTAATATATCTTTCCTGCTCAACTTTTCATATAGTTCTTGCTTGTAAAAGGTCAATGCTTATTCGCGTTTGGTATATATGATTAGATACAACTTGAGTTAAAGTTTGAAATATTAGTATCTGGCTTCTAGCATTGCAATATCACATACTATGACCCTGTAGACTATCAGAAAATCGAGTATGTTAAGGGCCCGTTTGATAGGGATTAAATTTTAATTGGATTTTAATCCGTACCAAACGAGGCCTAAATTCCATCTTGTAAGAATTTGGGGCTCTAATCAACATCAAACCGAGCTCAGATTAAACCTTCAATCAAAACCACAAGACAATAACCCAATCTCCAAACCGACACCACCCATAGACCAGTTGCTCCAACACCAATCAGCCCACAAAGGACTCGGTGTGAAGAAGAAGAGTGCCTATATTTTCAGCCACCAAGGCAAGGAGAGGAATAGAAGGGAAGAACCACCAAAGAGCA
>CAIGRO010135626.1:0-16967 GCA_903798355.1 Fraxinus baroniana
ATGAATTAATGTCATAAAAGTAGACGGACAAAAAAATATACGGCGAAACCGGCGGTTTAAAACCGGACCAAACCGTTAGGTTTAGGTTTGAGTTTTTTTCAAACCGTTCAAAATGGTTTGGTTTAGGTTTGAGTTTTTTTCAAACCGGTTTAAACGGTTTGGTTTGAAAATTTGTCAAAAACCGGTAAAACCGGACCGCTTACACCCCTTCCTGGGTGACAACCACTATTTGGATAAAATGGAGTTTATTAACAGTGATTTTTTTAAATTTTATGGTTCAAAAGTAAAAGAAAATTTGAATTTACGTGCTAAATATTTTATTTAATAAATATGTGATTAAAATGAATATTAATATTAAAGAAAAGAGTTTTGAAATAGGATTAAACAGGTAGCACATGGCCTGCACAACAAGATTGGTCCTACGAAATAATGATTGTCAAATAGGGATTAATGAAACAATTCTTTGGAGGTTTTTTTTTCTATAAAATAAAAAAAAAATGACTTCTTTCTTTCTTGTAATAAAAAAAAAAAACTCGCCGAATTAACTTAATACAGATTTTTATTTCTAAATGTTTGTACTAATATTTTCTAAAATTTTCAATTTTTAGCAACGGTTTAATTTAGCTAAAAATCAAAATTTAAATAAAATTTGATAAAAACATGATTGAAAAGTTAATGAAAATTATATATCAAGTAAGATGCGAAGTTGAAAATGAATTTGGTATTAAAAAAATAAAAATGTTGAAGAAAATTGAGGATCAGACGGGAGCTTACTAGGATTTTTGTGTCCCTTTCTTGAAAGAAAAGAAAAGAAAAAAACACACTGTTTCGAATAGAATATTTTAATCCAATTTCTAAATGGACCTTCCCATAACACTTCGTACTAACAATCGGCAACATTCACTTAACACAACCATAATCCAATCGAACAAGATAAGTCGATATAATTTTCAAAACTTATTGTTTAATCTCTATAAATTTCAAGTTTATACATTTCCTTTTTTTTTTTTTTTTTTCATTTTTTCCTTTTTTTTCATTATTTTGGGTTTCTTTTTTCGATTTTTCTTTATATACAACTAATAAATCCGATTAAAAAAAAAAAAATGCACCAACCAGTCGAAGAACACCACTGCTAGAGAGCCCTTGAACCCAAAAATCTAATACCTGTCAACATATTATATACACAGTCATTCCATTTCCCACACAAATGGACCACCAGCTTTAGCTTTTGCTCGTCAACCTGTTAGATTTCTTTTCTCAAAATTGCGATATTGTCAGTTTTTGGATGTAACTTTGCAGCATAGAGCCTCAAGGCTAGTGAATATCTTCTTTTGTAGCGGATGTTGTAACTTTGAAGTCGTTCAAATTACGATATTCTTCTCTGAGCAGTCTATCCAATTCTGGATGTTTCTTTAATGGTTCTTTATGGTCACGTGCCTCCCGATAATGGTGGAATGCCCTGCCAAGGAATTGTCGAAGTAGCAGGCAAAAATCAGGACGAATATATAAGAAAAATAATCATTAAGGAGCACAACGTAAAACAGAAAGGGGAAGATAAGAAAAATAATCTGGTGAGAGAAAAGATGCAAGTACAAAGAGAAGTCGAAGGAATATAGAGGAGATTGCAAGTGCCAGCAAGGTCTTTGCATAAAACAGGAACCTGAGTTACCAGAAAGAGAGGAAGAAATAAGCTTTGTCAGATAGCCAAGACTTTTTTACACGGTTCAGGATTCTGTCATTCCAAAAGAAAAAAATGTCGTGTTCACGCAGGTTTTTGCATGTAAGAACAAATTGATAAAGATTAGTTTTAGGAGATTCATGCATCTGGTCTTGAACATGCTGAAATAAGTCATATATTAAGATATCAGTCTATAAGCTTTTAAAAACCCCGCCATTCAATCTGCCACAAAAATAATAGATTTTACATATGATAATGTAGTCTATATTTGCTGAATTTGAGTTATATAGTAAGATTCGGTCTATAAGCTTTCAAATACCCTGCCATTCAATTTGCCACAAAACAATATTGAATTTTACATATATTGATGTAGACTATATTTGCCGCATTTCCAATTTGAAATCAGAAAAGCAGTTGATCCTTATGCCGAAGTACAATGTAAGAAGATTGTGACGATTGGTTGATGCTTAGCAAGCATGTGTAGTAACGTGTGATTCTTGGCAAATATTTTCAAAACTCCAATCAAGCCCTCAATGAGAGAGATTTTCCTTTGGTTTTTCTTCTATCTCAATGCCTATCTGTGCTAGAATTGTCATTCCACAATCTCCCAAACAGCATTACCAGCTGTCCTCAATGTTTTCATCACTCCGTCAAAACTCTAGCATCCTTACTCCTAATGCACTGACACTGCAAATTTTCTAGTTTTCAATTACTAACAGTTGGCTAACCTATAAACCTCTCTCTCTCTCTCTCTCCTCTCCTCTGTGCCTAGAAAACTCACCATATTCTTTTACCACATTTTTAAACAGCTTTCATGGCTTCCTTTCTTACCCACCTACACTATTCAAAATCTTCTCTCACTTGTGGTCATTTGCCACCTCATGTAACATGCTCACTTCTCTTGATTGCATCTTGAACATCACTGTTCAACCACCACAACTCCCTAGCAATAAGCTTTCCTCCTTTATTATCTCCTAAAACCTTCTTTGTTGTCTTCATGTCATCTTAATCCAGACAATATTTAAGAGAATAATCCAAATCCCAAGTAGAGTCTCCAAACGCCTTTCTGGCTCTCATATCCTTCAGTTCCACCATTTCACCTTAACATCCTTCATATTCCTTTTCAGAAAATATCTAAAACCAAACCTATTTGGTGAGATTAAATAGATTCATAAATCCTCTTACCAAAGAAACATATATCTAAGTCCTACCAGCTCAGCATTCATGGTAAAAGTGTTCATCCACCTTTTGAAAAAAAAAAAAAAAAAAGGTGCTTGTTACTATTAGATCATAAGACTAAAGGCAATTCAAGAACTCAACACTTCAGCATCATTTTATTTTAAAATATCATGTCCTTGGGTATCATATCAAAAGCTCCACTGTTCTTTCCTACATGTCCCATTAATGTCTATCCTTTAGGTACTCACTAACACCTCCATATCCTCCCAAAATTTCGATTTCACCCAATCTCCAAATCCAATTTGACGCATGCAAGAACAGACAATATGCATTATGTTATCTTCTATAACAACTTTAATCAATATAAACTTGCACTCATTCTGATCAATTTCCCTAGTTCTCTCCCATACAATTATTTAATCATCCAGAGAAAATAATGACTATAACCTGTTCAAGTTAAAACGCAGTTCAGTAACAATAATGTACTTACCAGTACTTTTCGAGGCCATATATGTTTCCTTTATTGTAGAAGTCAAGTGTAAGCTGCTCAAAGTCCTCGTACAAATCCTCTTTGAATACCTTCTCCAAACCATAACTAAGAAAAGAAAAAGAGTGATAAAACAATCTAAAACAGAAAAGCATTTGTGAAAGAAGAGTAGTTGAATAGAAAGAAAATTCTCAACAAGAAACTAGGTCAAACAATCAACACATGAAGCTTACCTATAAAACCTGAATAGACACTCTATCCCATAATTATAATTAGCAGCAGCATCTTCTAGAGCAAACTTCCGAAAATCGTTATACATGGAAGGAATAAACATGTTCCTTAAGAAATAAGACCAAAATCGGTACAATGTATTCATCTCCTGCAAAAATTGCATGTGCAATTTATACATAATAACATAAACAGCATGCACGACATAAGAGAAGAAATGCCATGATAGCAACAGAAATAACCCAATCTGCTCTCTATATATACATGCTACATGCCAAATAAACATATGGATGGATAAAATCAAGACAAATAAACAGTCGGATTGATGGAGAAGTTGAAAAGAAAAAAGAAAAAAGAGAGACTTTATAAACTGCATCCACCAATAAGTTTGTGTACCCTTTTAAACAAGAGAAATTTGGTAGAATGTCCAGTTATAGAAAATTATTGGCGAGTTCAGCATATTTAACAATAATGCACTTATTTCCTAGACTCTTAACAGGGAAGATAAAACCCATTCCCATCCCCATCCCCTTAGAGGCAATGACATCTCCCTAAACACTAATAAGATACAGTGAACATATCTTGAAGTACACTAAATAAAGGGGAAGCCAATAACATTTAGAGTCTTCCCAAAAGCCTTCTGTGCTTATCTAAAAACAACGTTAGATCTCTGATGCAAGACAGTTGTAAAAAGTCCTTCACAGAGACTCCTACGACGGACTGACGTGGGATTTGATGTAAATTGCATGGTAAATGATTTTGGTGATGAATTAGGAATGATTTTGCAAAGAAAGAAAAATGCCTTAAGTGTGTTTTCCTTGGGATCAAAAATGCTGAAAAATACAGAACTTCCATTGTCTTCCTGTTAGGATTTTTAGGCTCTAACGACCCAACTGGTGAAGGACAGATTTAGAAAATTTCTTGTAAAGACTTCTGCAATATATTTAGTAGAGTTTGATATAAATTCCAGTGGGCAATGGGTTTAGGATGATTTCCCCAAAAAGTTGGGGGGGGGGGGGAAGAAATTTTATAATTTTATTGGGTTGTTTCCATAGGTGGTGTACACAAAAACAATGCTTTAGAGTAAGGTGGATAAAAAGAAGAAACTTACAAGGAAAGGAATAAAAATAAAAATCCAAATAAGGGGAAACACACAACAGAATATCAACATGTTAACATGATGAGAATACAGAGATTGTACAAAAAGATATGTCCCATTGAACCAAAACTAGGACTTAAACTAGGAAAGTTAAAAGATTATTCTAAGACCAATTAGGATTCTTCATAAGCACCAAAACAACATCACTAGAATTAAGAAAAATCTAATAAATATTACCCATATCTAGCGATTATTGGAAAAAACAATAACTCACTTAAAAAACTATCCTGTGCACTAATATCTCGGCAGTTAACTAAAAAGAGAAAAAAAATAAAATAGAAAAGGATAACTCATTCAATTTTTTCAAATCTGCTTATATGAACTACATAATTTGCCTTCTTTTTAAGCACATCTTCTGCATCAATTTCTTCCCAAAACTTGTAAAATCATACTATTCATCTACCAAACAATTGAAGATGTTGAGCAAATATTTAAAAGAATACCTCACTGCAACCAACTCCCAACCTTTTTCGTTCACTAAGGCACCTTTTGTGATACTTCTTATACCTGTAGAGAAGAATCCATAGCTAAATATGTGGTCCAATATAAGCAAACGCAGAGACTTGCATTTGTATCCTAACAGTGTCTCTAAATATATCTACTCACTGCTGCTGTTTGAAGCCATTTTCCTCTAGAAGTTTATGACTTGGATGCTGAAATGGTGGAAATGGTTTTGGCATCGAACCAACAGGCGGACTACTTCCAGAAAGATTGCTGTGAGGTGAAGCGCTCAACTTTGAAGGCCTCAGCCTGGGTAATTGAGAGTTGATCTTTAGAAAATTTTAAATTTGTAAGCAGCCAATAAACCTTAAGCAAAAAGTTTACAGAAATGTATTGTTTGCTTCAGAAAACCAACCTATCACTCAAACAACATAAAATTATTCTAGGCGTTGAAGAAAAATAAGAGTATATGAATATGATCTGAACTCACCCGTGACTATCTGGAGGGGTAGAACCAAAGAAAAAACCAACTAAATCTCTAGGCGGACTTTCAGTTGTCATGCCAAGAGAGCTTCTGATGCTTCCATGACCTTTAACGTTTCCAGAGAATAGCCGCTGATTTCGAATATATTGATGCTTGGAATTGACTTTGTTTTGCTTCCTTCTAGAATTCAAATTGTCAGGCTCCTCATGGCCACAAGAAGAATGTTCAGGATTCCTTGAATTTGATACAGCAGCACTGGCAACTAAACATTTGGAAATCTCGTTCCTGCTTTCACTATTGGGCTTATTACTTCTCCGATGAGAACGTTTTGACTTCAGCTCCTGCAAAAAGCAAAATATAAAAAGCTATTGCTTTTTATTTAAGTATAAATGCAGTAGAAAGAGAAAACAAAAGTCAACCTGCTCATAAAAGTAGAGGCCGTCATTTATAGCAGAAGCGAGCTCACAGGATATTCTTTGTGCTACTTCCCCTTGTACTTCACGCGTCCAACTATTCTGTAGTACATATCTACTTAGTCATAAAACAAAAACCAGCAAACTGGCAAAAGTATAATCAGGTCAATTTTGCAGCAAAAAACTTTCATCAAATTGTTCAAATTCAGTATAAACTCAGTACCACCACCTCTCCGCCATTAGAGGCACCCAAAGAAAACAAATGAAAAAAGGAAAGGCCCAACATGAAAAGAAAAAAACTACAAAATACATTCTAATTAGTAGAAACATTCACAGAAATCCTATGAAAAAAAAAATATTATTTACACCATAGGTAAATAAGATCAATAATATTAGTATCAGTTAATAAGATTATTTGAAAGAATTAAGAACAATAATTTGGAAGAAATGCACCTTAGGCCGACAAATATGATTTCAATGAGAGATGGTTATAACATAAATCAAAACAGAATCAAATTTTAGGTATCACGTTCCTGGCACGAGAATGTGATTTTAATGTGAATGGGCCCAAAAAAAAAAAGAAGAAGAAGAAGAATTTCAGTTTGAAGTGCGTTCTATTTTTTTCTTTTTCTTTTTTAATGTCACCGCTCATATTGGAGTAAAAGACAAATAATGTCTTGCATCCAATTAATCAAGCATCTGGGAATATATCTCCAGAATTCCTGATGTTTTAGAAACTGAGAACTACTTTTCTATTAATAATTGCAAGACATATCAATAACTCAGTCCACGCGATCTCAAAATCTACACCCCCCTCGGATCTATTTCTGTGCCCTTCCAGGATTAGCGAAGTATAACACACTACAATGTCCTTGTCCAATTCCACAAACTAGCATATTACTCCTACAGTAACTTGTGAAGTTTTCTGGATGCTTGGCTATAGCCTTGCCCAGGAGCTTGAAAGAACAAGGGACACAAGCTCTAAATTAAACTTGTATAATGTGTGGTTTCTTACATATTCACGTGAAGAGATCCAAGTGTAAAAAATTAACAGATAAAAGCAAGACTATGCTCCTTAAATATTTGCCTTCACGACAAACAAGAAAGTTGTAGCAATTTGCAAAAATGAAATGTTTGATTGTGTACTCGCAAAAAAAAAAGTCAGAACTCATTTCCTATACCTTCTAACATTCAAGTGAATCTTGATCATGATTGCAACAATCTTCTCACTTCATATGGAATGGAAAAAACAATTAACAGAACAACAGCATGATAACATCATAATAATGAACATAATTGAGCATTATCTGAAAATGACTAGAGCCACTTCATACAACAAAAGATCAAAAAATACTGGGGTCCATGCAGCCCATAAACTTGCCTGGGTAACAATTACTAGCCTCTCCACAGCTTGATCATTGACAATGATCTCATCATCTTCATCATCAACTCTTTTGGAGTAATGGCACAAAGATGTGAAGAAGATAAGTCAGAGAGAACTAAGAAAGTTTACAGGCAATAAAAAGCAAAACTATAGAGCACAATATATGAGCTGCAATTTATGCATCAAGGAATACTGAAACTGTGTCCGAAAATTAAAGCTTTTAAACCTAACAATCGTACTTTTCAAGAATTGTAGCAGCTTTATTACATAAAAGGAGTATCAATAACATTTTTAGTGTAAAAGGAGAAAAAAAAGAACAAACAACAGTGACCGCTTTATTGAAGGAAAACTTGAACTGAGAGAACAATGAAATGGAATGACACTGTCCGTCCGTAACATCTACATGATGATAAGGTCATCAGTTACTACAATCAAAGAGGTTCTCCAAAAATGTACTCACCATTTGTTGAAAAGTCCAACCATAAATTGACAAAGGGAGAATCTGATAGTATAACCCGGATACACCCTCAAATTCATAATTTCAATTTAATATTTTGTGTAGCTTTTGTTTTTGTCCCTTTCAACAGAATCCAATCGTCTGCTGTTAAGAAGACTTTAGCAAATAATCTCCCAGCCAAATATAAAAGATAAACCATTTTTAATGCATTCACCCTATTGATGGCCCACCAGTTAGCTATACCATCAAGCTACAAAATGGACAGGATGCGTCCTACAGAAATACATTATTCACCTTCCTACAAGCCAATTCATTCACTAGGAAGTAAAGCACCACAGACCAAAGCAGTTTTGTTGCTCCTACGAATGTAGAAAATGACACATTTCAAAATAAAATTAGTCTTAATTAACCACAAGGTATATATGCTTATTCAGAGCTGATTGCATAAAAAGAAGTATATTGCTAATTGATGGAAATCATGTTAAATGGTTGTAGAGCTATGGTAGAGGGAAATCTGGTTAAACATATTCTACGTAAGGAAGATACAAAGTAAAAAACAACTTTTTTTATTTTTAGCTGGAAGGAACCTTCAAGCAGCCTTATATGAACCAATTGTCCTTTGTTCCAGTTCGTTAGGGATTGTTGTTTCCACAGCTCAGATCAAGGAAGTATCAGTATCTCCCTTCCCCCCACCCCCATTCAAAAAAGGGGAAAAAAAAAAAGAAGCCTTGTACAACAATCTCGAGTCTTTTACCCAAAGAACAAAGCTGAAATATCAAGACCCAAAGTCAATACTCTAATGTTGCATTTTGAAACTCCGATATAAATCTCAACAGAAATTTTCTAATCTTTCCTGATTGAAATTGATCTAAACCTACTATTGAATAACACGGTACTCTTCCGTAGATACGTATTCATGACTCCTACCCTCACAAAATTATTCCAGAATGAAACCATTTGAGAGTATAATGAATTTGCTGCAGCTTAACACTAGTATGGTTAGGACATAAAATCAACTTTTACCCACAAATTGAAATCCATCAAGATATAAATTGCCAATACAGTTTCAGGGGATTCAGGACCTTAAATTTGAAATCTGCTCCACGTGGTCCAAATAAATAGTAATAATAAGCCAATAATCAGATTTTACCTTGGTGAAGTACATGATGCAAAATAAATCATGCAATGACCTTTTTTCTTTTTGAAAAAAAGGGAATCAAAATTCAAAGTTTATCCTTTTCAGGCATGGACTTCATTAACAAGGATAAAAAGATTGAAATAAGAATAAAGCATTAGCGACAGAGAGAAGAACAGAGGTACAGAAGGATTGTAGATAAACAAAGTCACTGATCAATTACGGAATACCTGCCTACAGTAGAAGGATGAACCTTCAATAATATTTTCTGCTCCAGTTCTAGCTCTTCATCAAGCATGAATGTGCTTGAAAAATCATTAGATAAGTCATCCAGATTCTGCGCGGCAAGATTTGAAGGCAGTAGTGTCTTTATATTTTCAGAGCCTTCAATAAGGCTCGACTTCACAGAATCAGTTCCTTGTGAAGTGGCTGGGAAACTCGAACTTTTATTAAGGCCAAGGCCATTATGTTCATTATTTGCCTCAAAGTCCTTTCCCACACTTGAGTTACAATCTCTTAAAGCAGATGCTTGGGTTTTACCACCAAATACAGCCTTATCTTTGTTTTGTTCTTTATCATTAACTGACTCCTTTTGAGAATCTTCACCTGATGGTAGGTGATCCACAGAGCTTCCAGTTGGAGAAGAAAAAATATTTGTTCTTTCAGAGCTGTCCTTTCTATTATCATTAAGCTCATCATTCTTCAGAGCATTTGGAACTAGACAAGAAGATTTATCAGTAACGGAAGATGGAATCCACTTTGACCACTCATCACGCCTCCTCAGCTTCTCACCCTGTGTAAATAAAATTCATTGCACATCAAAGGAAATCCTTTCAATAAACAAAAGGAGGGTTAAAAAAAACATGAAATCTAAAATGGAAAGTCTTATGCCATAATAGAGGAGAAGAAGAAACCCAAGTAGGAGATAATAAAGAGAGGAAACATTATCTAACCTGCACTTCAACAGTACTTGAAGCTTGCAATGCATCCAGAATAAATGGTATATTTGTGTTCATTCTTTTAACCTGAAAAGGGAAGCATAGTAGCATAATTGCACATGCTAAAATGGTAGAATTTTGAGGAGCTAAATCAAGCTCGCAGGCAGAGGAAGCCTAAATACCATTTCCTCCCCCACCCACCGCAACCCTCAAAACACTAAATGATACAGCTTAGTTGATCCTGATTCACAAATGCAAGATATGATTTCCCAATTAATGACAATGTACTTCTTTATACAGCATTTGTTAAACAATAAAGAGCATACATCAATACATACCCTTTTGAAGTCGGCAATAATTGAAACCGGAACCCAACCTTGGTCATCCATCAAGGAAATTAAGTAGTGATCATTCTGCAGATTCTCATCACTGCCAAAGTAATGAAATTCAAAACTCAAATATTTACCTATTATTTAAACATAATGTAGCTTTATTAATTTTATTTATTACCTATCAACAGTCCCAGAAAAACATCACCACATCCTAGGGACATAAGTGCGACCAATCATTTTAAATTATCATTATTCCCAAATAACATCCCATTTATGCGAAAATAATTAGACTAGACTCCAAGTGATAAATCATAAACAAAAAAGTTTATCCAATAAGTTAATTAACATAATAATTCAATGTTGACACCACAATTCTAGGATGAACCCTTTTCGGGAGAAATATTTTAGCCCGATATCAATTTTCACCAAAAAAAAATAAGGCGGCCAAGAGTTGCTAGTAGGGAGATCTTTCTCGAGCAATTCACCTGAAATAATATTCAATTTGCTTTACGATGTCAGCTTTCAAGTTTATCATTGGTGAGGGTGGCATGAGAACTCCTTGGTTGAAAGGATATTGAACAACAAATGGAGGGTAAGGTACTCTAACATGGCCTGGAGGAGCAGCAGGAAAATAATATAGAGCTCCTGGAGGACCTGTATCATAGACAACCTTGTTAGACAATGTAAATAAGCAACTGCTTGAAGAGGAACAGGAGGGAAAAACAAAGGAAAAGGGAAAGCAGATGGAGAGAGAATCACAGAGAGCGGAATCTTAATACAAAAAATATTTGATATCATCTATCAAGGTGGCTTCATATTGAGATATATAATTACCTGGGAAATATGGTCCATCAATGAAGCCTGCTTGATCAGAAAGTGGAGGCTTTATGAAAGGCCTAGGTCCCAAGGTTTGTTGCAAATGAAAGTTGTTATTATAAACAACTGGTCGCTGATTAGGCCAAGAAGGATTCGATTGACCACCTTGCTCCTGTGCACTAGGTCTTCTTCCGCCAGACTTGGCATCATGGTCCTTGGAGTCGGAGCGTGATGAAGGCTTAAAGCCCCCATTTACTGGTGGAGCAAAGCCTTGTACTCGAGTGTTACCATTGGATTTTACCAATTGAGTCTCAGGTATTGGAAATGGTCCAGGGTGAAATTGACATGCATATCCAGGGTCAGAAATGTGTGGCATTGGAACCATAGCATGAAAAACTGGTGTGATAGTTGGTTGATGATAGGGTGATGGTACGGGAAATGGAGGCACAACGTTTGGACCATGCTTGGGACCTGTTCTGTGATGATGCATATTGGAAGCCTTACGAGGTGACTTAAAATTACCACGTCCATGCAACTTCTGCTTCTCAACTGTAGCCTGGAAGACCAGAAAAAACTCGGGTAAGATGCTGAATTGCTTATTATCAAACAGTCCATGTACATACAATAGCCACACATGCTTAGGGGCAGGAAATTTGAAGCAACCAACAAGGTTTACCTCTCATATGAGAGAGAGCATCATCTAGCCTCACCTATGGTATGGGATAATTGGGCTAAGCAAGCAGTTCCAGTTCAAGGAGGAATCAGTTAAGAGGCAAACCACTGGCTCATAATAATATGTCCACGACGTGGAATCAAGAAATAAAATTTATTTGGTATCCAAAACTGTATAATAAAACCAGTAGTTATGCTCCACGGTTCTGCTCTACCATGATAACTGATAAGGATACCATTTCTCAGTTGGCTTATTAATTTTTATTTGTTTTTGCCTCAGATCGATTTGAATGCCAGCATCTTTAATTCTACTTCACGCTGTCATTTTTTAATTAATTGCGGCCTGTTTGGAAGTATTTTCATTCCATATCTTGTCTGTCTTCTGAGTTCTGACTACAAGGATACACAATGTCAGGAAGTATAGAACTCAATTCTATGCCTTATTTCCAAAATCATTTTGGAAAATGTGAGTGCTAAATCTTGAAAAAGCGTCTGACTTTTTATATTTTTTTCCCATTTTTTTTTAATATTCTTGTCATAGAATACAAAATCCACATTAAAGAACGCACGTGTTTTGAAGTTGTTTTTTAAAAGATGCAACAAAACTGATCCTTATGATTTTAACATCGTTATTTAAATATGCAATTAAACTGACACCTAATGACAAGGTGACTTAATCCATTCTTCAAGTAAAATAGGAACATAAATTATTAAAGCAAAAGTTCTACATCATACGATTACATTCTATTTATATATCTCTCGTTAACATATTGACATCTGTCCAACCTTTGCTCGCAGTGGATCATTATGAAAGGAATTATTTTGAAACGTCCTTTTTTCATATTCCATATTTAGATCAATAACTTCCTGCTCAATAAAAATACAATTAACATAATATGTTCAATTTTTTTAATACAAACCATAAGCAAATAGTAACTGCACTCGTTATTTTAAGCATATACCTAAAATGGAAAGAAACCGAGAAAAAAAAAAAAAAAAAAACATTCCCGCTGAAGTCTTCCAGGGTGACTTGGGAGGTCCACCACTTATTACCTCATTCTGAATATTCTGCTGATCACCACCACTACCCTCATTTTCCCCAATCCCCATTTTACACGAAAACGAGGATCTTTTCACTTCTTTATTCGTATTATTCAATTAAAGTCAGCTCCACTGAGCGAAAAATTGGAATTTCGATAACGGATGTTCAGAGGGGTGAAATTACCGGCAGATGGGGAGGTGATTTGATATGAACAAATTTACGAAACGGCGGCGTGTTGTAGGAGCAAGTCGCGAAACGCGGCGTAACAGCGGCGCGAACGAGTGCAGTTCAGTGAGGGAGCTGGATGCAAGTAGAGGGACAGATAGAGAGAGGGAGACTAGGGTTGTGTAGTTTTCTACAAGTGTTGACAGCTTGTCTATAATCCTTCGAGGGTAATTTTGTCATTTCAAGTTCTACTGCATGACAACAGCTGAAATTTGGTGGAATCGACCCAACGGCCCAACCCATTTGATAACTACACCCATACGAAGAAAAAGAGGAAAATACATAAAATAGGACATTTAAGTTTACAAATTCAAAAATCAGATATTACATAATAATTATATATTAAATGTTTTTCATTCAATTCAAATACAAACCCTAATTTTATTTCATTATTCTCACTCTCCATCCCCATCTTCTTCATCTCCTTCTCATGCCTTCCTCTCTGTTAGCCGTCGTCGCCATCGTAGTCGGAGCACCCTCTGCGAGAACCGCACCGTCGCCACCACTTAAGCGGCACCACACTACTTAATGAAGGGATTGGAGCCTCTGCGTGCGAAAGTGTAGAGGCGGCGATCTGAAATCTTCTTCGATTTGTGGTGTTTCTCCGACGATTTTCTATGGCCCATGGTTTGCACGGTAGAGGCGGTGCTACGGCTTGGAGATGGAGACGTTGTGAACATCGCTGCCTGTGTGTAGTGGCGGACTTGATTATTTTTGTTGGTGGGGTGATGGCTTAGCTGGCGACGACGACGAGGTTGGAGGTGGTGGGTGGTGGTTATGGTTTAGTGATGTCTTTGTTGTTGTTGGTGACAGGGATGGTGGTGGATCTAGTGGCGGGTTTAGAATTTTTTTGTTGGATCTGGTGGTGGTGGTGGTGGTGGTGGTGGTGGTGGCGGCGGCGACGACGACGGGGGTGGTAGTTGTTGGTGGCTGGAGATTTTATAGCAGTCGATTGAATCTGGTGGCAGCGATTTTGTTGGTGGTGATGTCGTGGTGTTGGTGGTGCTGTGTAAGCGACAACGACAGTGTAGATGGTGGTCGTATGTGACCCACTATTTGGTTACATGTGACTAACTCATTAACTGTGACCTTAAAAACCAATAAAATAAAGTGACCTTAAAATTCGATAATTTGTGATTAACAAATTTGAAAATATGTAACGATTGATAAATTGTGATCTATATTTTTTTGTGACTGATAAAATAAAATGTGACTTATAAAAATATTTATTTTTGATCTCGAGCTAATCCGTGACCAATTAACTATTTAATACTGTGATCAATAAATAAGTTGTGACCTATGATTATGTATATGTGACCATTAATTATATAATTGTGATTTTATTATATTTAATTAATAAAATATATTTAATTAATTAATGAATAAATACTTGATTTTGCATTAATTGAACTTAAAACTTGATTTTTGAATTGTGCATAGTTAATGCCTTAATTGTGAATTTTTCCCGAAGAAAATAGTCTCGACTTCCGTTTTCAATTTTGGATTCATTTTTATTTTTCTGCTATGAGCATATATTTTAATATGATAGAAAATATGTTTTATTAATCATTCTAAAAAAAATTTAAAAAAAAAACGCATGTAGTTTGAAATTTTTGTAAATAGTTTTATGATATTTTATTCATTAAAATTAATATTCAGTAAAATGCAATAATTTATAATTAATATATTATCAAGAAATATACATTTTAAAGTTGATAATTTTTATTTTTGTCCCACTATAAAAATAAAATAATAATTTGATTGAAGTTTAATTTAATTTAACATGTTTTGAGAAAACCCTTAAAACGCCAGAAACATGTTTTGAGTTTTGTGTTATAAATTGTACCTAGACCAAACGTGTTTTGATTGTTTTAGAAAATTGAAAGTTGCTTGAAAATAGAAAATCAGATGCCCCCATAGTTTTTCTATTATTTTATGTAACTTCTATAAGAAATTGTAATTATTCATTTATAATCGATTTTTTAAAGAAATAAATTACTTCTGATTTTCTCGAGCACAAAGTTTAATTGAAAAGTCCCGTATAATTCACATATGTAAAAAAATTACATTCGAACATATGTCTAGTGCTAAGTGAACCACACACGTGCAAATTACACTCTAAAAATCACAATTTAAGACTCTTTTTTTCTCGAGTAATGATTGTCAAATATGGGCTAAAACAGTCACCCGTTTGATGGACATAACAAGTCCAACAAAAAAGCAAAAACAATCTTTAGGGTCGTGACAAGTTTATGTATAAAAAGTAAAAACAAAGTTATATTTATGTTCATCAAGTCGAAATATCGATTTAGTTCATAATGTTCCTTGTCATGTTTTCTTGATATCTAGGATTACCAGTAACTCTCGTCACATTCGCTAAAATCAACGAATATATGATCATTACGATTGTGCCAGTGTTAATCACTAGCAAACCAAACTTTTTTCATCTGCAATGCACTCGCCAAAACCCAAGTTAACATCACAAAAATATATAGTGCGTTTGAGAATGATGGACGATATATCGTTGAAGGAAAAAAGGAGAAGGAAAAAAATTATAAAATATGGGCAGTCATCGGAAATGCTAAAATTTTATGGAGCGCTTTCTAAGAATACTTTCATGCAGTAAAGAACATAAAAACGACATTCTTCCTTTGTCTGATAAACATTAATTTCAAACTTCTTATTTTTGACATATTTATTTTCAGCCGCATATTCGCACGATAAAATATTTTGTACGTGAACTAAAAAAAAAAATTCTACTTTTGAACCACACATTATTCTAAAAATCACTATTCAAAACTATTGTCGGCAAACAGGAGCATATTAGTATGGTCGACACAAAGTTGGACCATAATGGGTTTTTCCATCCTTTTCTTTTAATCTACTTCCCCTCTTACCAAACACATCCTTAGGGCGTGCTCGATATAGATTGAGAACGGATTAAAATTGAAAAAATTAATCGTTATTGTTAACTTTTATTAGACGAGTGAGACCCAATAACAACTATATTTTCAATTTTAATTAGATTTTAAGTAAGACCGAACACATTCTTTTCTCATTTTTATCTCATGAGGGTCACCACGCTTGAATAATTGTATTTTCAGTCCTTTTCCTCTCTGTCCGCTTCTCTCTCTCTCCCTACACCCATAAGTACACAAATGAATACAGAGGCAATCATATCTCATCACACAAATATTAACTGTGAAATTAATGATAAAAAAACCATAATAATTCTTGAATTTTATCCCCATGGAACCACTTCTATTGTTGTCGTCAATAACAAATGCCACCCTCCCTTCGACGCCGTTGTCCGGCGGAGGCAGAAACTTTGACAACGCGTGGTATGGAAACATTCAGTCAGTACATGTTCAACATCTCGGTCATCGGAGCTCTCACTTGTCTATTGTTGTTCAATTTTTGTGAAGCTCCGCAACGACCACCGCCACGTGTCGGGCCCAACCGCCATCGCCTCCAAGGTGCTTGCCATGTGGCATGCCACCAGTCGCGAGATTGTGCACCACTCTGGAGCTGATGCCGCCCAGTTCCTCCTAATTGAGGGCGGTAGCTCGGCCATCCTCCTCCTTGCCACCCTCGCAGTTGCAGTTATGCTTCCCCTTAATATCTACGTCGGGAAAGCCCCAATTTCTGATCAATTCTTGAAGACCACCATAAATCATATTAAAAAAAGGTTCGCATTTGCTCTGGGTTCACTTTGTTTTCATTGTTGTAGTTGTTCTTTTGGTACATTACGGTAGGGGCGGAGTCAGCCCATCGAAGTAGGAGGTCCCAGAGTTGAAGGGGTGTTAAAATGAGGAAAATGTGCACAATGTGATAGAAAAACTAGTCTGTGAAGGAACTTGTGATGTAAAATATTGTTGACCCAAGTCTTTATAAAGA
>CAIGRO010135666.1:0-11295 GCA_903798355.1 Fraxinus baroniana
ATTTCCTCTTAAAATAATTGGCTTGTATTCTCGTAGGGAAATGATGGCTTGTTTGGAGGAAATTAAGCCCATGTTTGACACCCATTTTTTTCTCTTTATTCATTTCAACCACACATTTATCAATAAAATAATATTACACATAAACTCAAAAACTCTCATTACTTTTTAACCACACATTCTTCCATCAATCACTATTCCAGAATTTATTTTTTCTCCAAAAGAGGTGTCAAACACAATCTAAGTAAAAGAGAGTCAACCTACTTTGCTCCAATTTTTTCAAAAACTCATTTTCTAACTTATTTTCAATCATATATTCTTCTGTAAAATAATTTTACATGTAAATTTAAAAAAAATCTTTATTTTTTAATCACAAAATTTTCAAAAAAATACTAATTTAAAATATATTTTTGCAAAAAAAAATAAATGAGGCACAATATGGGCTTAGATTCTTAGTGCAAATCCTTTGGGCTTGTAAGTTATAAAAAGTGGAAATTACACAAAATCAGAGTTTTGAAAAATATTTCAAATTTCAAATATTATAGTTTTTATTTCAAATGTCAAATATTAATTCATCTATTTCATCTATCTTCTCTCTCTAAATCATAATTACTCAAACCCTAATTATTTCATCCCCATTTTCTCTCATCTCTCTATTTCTATCCTCATCGTCACCGTCACTGCCACCGTTGGCACCACCTCGTCGGAGACACCACCACCGCCATCACATGTCGCTTCAACGACCCTAAACCACGAAACTCCGATTTCACCTCCGTAGCGCACCTTCGATCTTCCGAACCCAACCACCCCCCAAAACCTTCGATCTTCCAATACCCGTTCGCAGTCGCTGTCGTGCGCGAGTGGCGCTGCTAATGGTATGATGGTTCACGACAGCGCTGATGGCGTTGATGGTTCGCAGCCGTTGAGATGATGGGATCTGGTTTTGGAAAATATCACAGTGCTTTTAGTCGATTAGATCTGGTGATGTGTGGTTGTGGAGGTGGTTCTAGCGATGGTGATTTTGGTTATGTTGTGGTGGTGGTGATTGGATCTGGTGAAGTGTAGCATTGATGGCATTGGTGGTGCGATAATGGTGTGCGTTTGTGGTGCTGTATGTGGTGTGGTGCAGTTCAGTGGTCTGGTGTGGTGGTATTGTTGGGACGGTATGTTGTGTGCGGTGGTGATGTCGGCGTGGTGGTAGCTCTAGCGGTGTGCAGTGGTGGTGATGAGACTGTGGTTGTTATGTGGTTGTGCTTAGTGGTGTGCAAAACAGTGATGGTGAGATATTGGCGGCGATGGGTCTGTCAAGGTGGTGGTGGATTTGGCGCGACGATGTGGTGGTGTTTTTCTGTGATTGTTGATTTATTTGGGGTGGTGGTGTTGCTATCGAGAAGTGGTGGTGGTGGTGGTTCTGACGGCGACGATAGCGGCGTCGGTGGTAGTTCGGCAATGACTAGGACTGGGCAAAAAGTCCAAATCGAACCAAATCGAATCGAGCGGTTCTTCTTAAATTAAATATCCGAACGGGTATCTGAATCGAAAACCAACGGGTTGGGTTCAGTTCTCGGTTCTAGACCAAGAACAGAATTTTTTTTATATTTGATAAATCAATTTCTTTTATTTTTTTCAAAACAAATTAACAATTTTTTGTTTTAACTATTTGACCTAATTATTAGTTTTTTTTTTAGTTATATATATATATATATTATTGATATGGATCATTGAAGTTTTACTAGTAGTATTTACTTTTTGGTATTTGCAGTTGACAACTTGTTATTTATATGTTATTAAATTAAATTACATTAATTTGTAAAAGCTAAGATTGAACTTGGCATTTGTATATACTTTTTGTTATTAGTATTAGTATCTACTTTCAGGTGTATTTATGTAGTATTATTCTAAATATTAAAAAATTTAATTATAGTATAGAACTAAATAGAATCGAACCGAACCCGAACGGTTTTAAAATTATATCTGGAACAGAAGGTTCCATTTACTAAATATCCGAAATTTTTTGAAATCGAACTGAACCGACTCGCGCCCAGCCTTAGTGGCGGTGGTGAGGTGGTGGTCACAAATTATTTGGTTGTTTGTGACTATTAAATTGATTAATCTGTGACCAATAAACAATATGTGACCAATAAAAAAAGATAATTCGCGACCAAGAAATAATGTGTGACCGCTAATTTGACAATTTGTGATTGTCTACTAAGTTGTGACTTATAATATTTGTGATTTGTGGCCGATAAATAAATTGTGACGTATAAATTTTTTATTTGTGACCAATAAATAAATTGTGACTTATAAAATTTTTGAATTGTGACCGTAAAATAATTTGTAACCTATAATTTAATGAAGTTATGGTTTAAAGCCTTACAGAAAAACATAACGTGCAGTTCTTCAGCAGCGGAGAGCAATGACAACGAATAGGCAAATAATCGGTGATTTTTGACTTCTTATCGCTTACGTTAAGACTTCCCTTTAATCATCCCATATATTTCTGTTTAGCTAGCTTGTACTTCTCAAAAGGCTCCACATTTTTATATATTAAGAAATTGCTATGGGATTCTCTTTTGATCGTAAGAGCCATCAGAACCATCTGTTTCCATCACCAAGTTTTGCTAACCTCAACAATCCTTGCACAATGACCTATTTACCTTCCTACTAAGGATAAAATATTATCAACTGCTCTGTCACCTCTAAAAGTCATGAAGTGAGTATCTTGTTGAATCATGTATTTGTCATCGCCAAATCATAGTAATTTCAAAATCTATTATAGCATTACCTCCTTCATATGATTCATTAAGCCAAAATCATCATGAGCTCTTCACATCTCAAATACCTTCTTTACATGGAGACCCTCATATTCCGATCATGAAACTAAGTTTTATTCCTAACAAACTTGGAGTCGCCTCGATATATCCTTCTTTCATATTAGATCAATTTATCGCTATACCTATTCAAAAATAAGATATAAAATCTTCTGCAATCACATTTAACCACATTAATCTTGATCACCTCTTCCCTTTTCTAACTTGATATTCTACAACCATATTACTATTAGTGTTATTAAGAGTATCTTCAAAAAACTCTTTAAACATGGGATGCTCTCTATTTTAAATAGTCAACCTTTAGAATCATGCTTCAAGGGACTTTAAATTAACATTTTAATTTAGAGAGTGGATTTAGAGAGCCAAACTCAACCTATATAATTAAATGCATTCAAAATATTTCAATTTTCAATGTACGAAAATAATAAAATAAACTAAAGAAAAGTTAGGTAAAATAAAAGATAAAAAAAATAATAAATATTTTTTGGGAGTAGTAAAATTAAGTGTTAATTATAAAGAGTTTGTTGAAATACTTCAAGATTTGGAGATCATATTGAATCCACATAGCACAATTGAGTTTAATACTCAAGCTGCTCTTATGCATTAGATCATCTTCCCAGCTTTATTGACTATTTACCCAACCTATACAGTCCTAAAATGGTCAATCATTTATTCTTAAAGCGACTATATAGACATAAGTATTCCATCTTAATTCACTTAACCTAAAACCTTTAGATTTCAACGTTCAAAGTTCTAACTTATGATTTATCCATCTCCCTCCTAATTTTACCAACTAAAAACATATCTTTAATGAATAACATACAAATCATATCTTGGAAATGTCTCATGAACTAGAGCAAAAATATAAGTACTTCGGATAGAATCTTAATGCAAGACCATATCAAAAGGAATTTCTCTACTACTATCGCTATTTGTCTATCTCATTTGTGACTGCTCCAATATACACTTCGTTAATCACCTATCGATAATTTTATAGTATGACTAATTATCTTAATACATGTGTAATTTGTACAATCTTGATTATCTCCTATATTCGAGTAAGTGGGCACTATATAACTCCCATTCAATCCATCTCGTGGCGTTTAAATCTTCATGTCTCATTAAATAATATTATCAACCACAAAATACTCCCCCGGCCCATTCACATATGTATTTCGATGGGAATTTGATCCTAACTGATGTCCCATAAACCTGGCCTCGACCCTTAGGGCTTGACTTTGGGCCTCCACGTTTGGGCCAAAAATGGGCAGTGACCCAGCTCGAGCTCGAGGCCTGTGGTAGATCGGTTGCACAGCCTGTTATCCTTGCACCTCCTCGATCTTCACAAATGCCTTCCATGAATGTTAGGCCATATTTAGTTATAAACTCCCAATTCATTACAAATTTTACCCTAGCTCCAATTCTGCAATCCCAACGCAACTCAAGTACCTAAAATAGCTAGAACTACAGGAAATTTAGTCCTTTTAGGACTCCCCCACCAGCATCTATAAATATGCAACACAGCCTCATCATTAAGGTACGTTTTTATATAGCATTCAACATAAGTTTCTCTCGGGCAATTGACTGATTAAGCATCGAAGGGGTGACGATGACACACCTCAACGCCTTTGTTTCAGGTATTGAAGATCGGATTACGCAGAGTTCTTTCATCTAGTCTGAGTTTATCCAGGTATGATTTTTGGTAGCATCATTGGCGCCGTCTGTGGAAAACGCTACCAGAAGCCATGGTTAACACACGTTCAAAACATCTCCCAGCAAGCTCATCCGCTCCTAACCAANAGAAGCCATGGTTAACACACGTTCAAAACATCTCCCAGCAAGCTCATCCGCTCCTAACCAACCCCTCGATGGAGACCATCCGAGTCCTCAGGAGATATCATCAGGAGAACTACGACACCCACCGGCAACAGTCACTCCTGGAGCGCTGGAGGAACTCCGCCAGTAGGTAGCCACATTTACTCAACTACTACATCAGAGAACCACACCCCCAGTGCCTTCCCCGCAAAGTAGTCTTATGGCTGATGATCGGGCCCTCGATCCAAGCCACGGTAAAGTCGAAGCCTCAGATGCACAACATATCCCCGCAGGTTCGAGATCAATTACTATGGACATGGCCGATCTTGTACGGATCATCCAAGAGGAAATCACGGTTGGAATGCTCCAGAAGGCCCAGGTAGCGATGGGATTCACCCCTAACACGCTCTTTACCCCCGAAGTATTATCATACCCCCTATCGGATCGATTTAAATACCCTCGGGTGAAGAAGTATGATGGGACGATGGACCTCATCAACCATCTGAACATATACACGGATATCATAAACTTAAGTTGCACCCGACGCTATAATGTACAAAGCATTTCTTCGGACACTAACTAATGTCACTAGGGATTGGTTTTCCACATTAGAGCCCAACTCCATATCTTCTTTTTTGGATTTGGCAGATAAGTTCTTTGTCTTCTTCACAAGCAGTAAGCGCATCAAGAAGACAGCTGCATCACTCATGCAGATGCCCCAAGGACCCAATAAGACTCTTCGCAATTTCATAACAAGGTTCAATAAGGAAAGACTTCTGATCCCAGACCTACACATTAAGGTCGCGGTCTCCGCTCTTATATATGCAGTAAGGTGTAAGGCGTTTAAGATGTCCCTAACAAAAAGCTTCTCCAAAGTTAATCATCGACCTGCTCACAAGAGCTGAAAAGAACAATAACAAGGAGGAAACGATATTTCCAAGGAGTGATGCCCCACCAGTAAAGAAACTCAATTTAAAGAGGCCTCATGAGTCCACCCAACGTTCGGATATTCCAAGAAGCCAGTCAAGATAAGAAGCTCCGCTAACATTCTTCGCTCGGTTAAACACCACGAGGTCGAACATTCTAATGGAGATCAAGGACCTCAGGGAGTTGAAGTTGCCTCCCAAGCTACAGTCTCCTCCTGAAGCCCACGACAAGAGTAAATATTGTGATTTTCTTAGGGATCACAGCCACACAATGGAAGGGTGCTTTGTGCTGAAGCGCGAGATCGAGTCCTTCATCAGGAGGGGTTTTCTCGATGCATATGTAAGTCGAGACAAGCGCCCCCAAAACGGTCAGAATAAGGAGAGGACAACTAGTGACGAAGGTGATCAGTAACCGACCATAGGTACCATCAACGTCATTATTAAAGGAACGACATCAAGAGGAGACTCTAGCAATGGGCGTAAGCAGTACACGAGACAATACCCCTTGATTACGAACTTGGATTTGAGCAATATGGAAGACATAACTTTCGAGGCAAAGAATTTGGAAGGCGTGTCTTTTTCACATGACGACGCGCTAGTTATATCAACAATCATCGCTAACTTTAATGTGAAAAGGATTTTGGTTGATAACGGCAGTGCGGCAAACATATTATCATAGAAGGCTTTCGAGAAGATGGGTATCTCGACAGAGCAGCTCAAACCGATCAAAACGTCTCTTCAGGGTTTTGGGGAAGGTATCGTCATTCTAGGTGGAGTTGTTAGTTTATCTCTTACCTTGGGATCAGAGGAAAAGTAGGTAACGCAGATCACGACTTTCCAGATTGTTCGTGCTCCCATGGGCTACAACGCCATACTCGGAAGACCACTATTGAATGGGATCAAGGTAATTGTCTTAACTTTCCTCCTAGCAGTGAAATTCCTAACGAGTAAAGGAGTTGGAGTGGTTCGAGGGAGCCAACCAGTGGCTAGACAGTGTTATGTTACCAGCGTTAGAGAGATCAAGGCAAACGTCATGTAGCTATCGGAGGTGGAGCTCGAGCTCGACCACCGATTGAGGCTCATCCCAGTTGAAAAAATGGATGAGGTCGAGGTCGAGCCTGGTAGGAAAGTTACTATTGGTCGAGATCTTGACAGCACGATCAAGGAAGAACTCATCAGTTGTTTGAATCGTAACATTGATGTATTTTCCTAGAGCGTGAAGGACATGCCTGGAACACACCCCACAATTGCAGTACACAAACTCAACATAAACCCCGGTGCCAAACCAATAAAGCAGAGAATGAGACAGTTTGCACCAGAACGACAGAGGTCATACGAAAAGAAATTGCAAAACTCATTAGTACCAACTTTGTACGGGAGGTCCAATACCCTGAGTGGTTCGCCAATGTGGTTCTGGTCAAGAAAGCTAACGGAAAGTGGCGAGTTTGCATTGACTTCACGGATCTAAACAAAGCATGCCCCAAAGATAGATATCCCCAACCCTGAATTGATAATCTTGTAGACAGTACCACGGGCCACAAATTATACAGCTTCTTGGATGCTTTCTCTGGGTACTATCAAATTCTAATGTCAGAGGAGGATCACGAGAAGACTTCATTCATGGCAGACTGAGTCATCTACTGTTACAGGGTCATGCCATTCGGATTGAAAAATGCAGGAGCTACATATCAAAGACTTGTCAATAAGGTCTTCACCAACATGATAGGGAAAAATGTTGAGGCCTACGTTGATGTCATGGTCGTTAAAAGCAAGCAGGTGGACAATCATGTCACTGACCTAGAAGAGGTCTTTGCTACACTACGATGGTACAAGATAAAGTTAAATCCTGCAAAGTGTACGTTTGGAATAGAATCCGGTAAGTTCTTGGGATTCAGGATCACCCATAGGGGAATAGAGGTAATTATCCGTTTCAAATCTCTTGTAGAAAATTCCTTCAATCGAAAAATCATTACCCTTTACTCAGATAATGGAGGGGAATATCAAGCTCTTTCCTCCTTTCTAGCTACCAATGGCATTACTCATTTAACTTCTCCCCCTCACACACCTGAACACAATGGATACTCCAAACGTCGTCATCGTCATATTATTGAAATCGGTCTATCCCTTCTCTCTCATGCATCCCTACCTCTCTCTTATTGGACTTATGCCTTCACCACTGCAATTTATCTCATCAATCGTCTACCCACTCCAACACTCCAGTTATATCCCCCTATGCCAAACTCTTCAGTACTTCTCCCAATTACTCTAAACTACGAAGTTTTGGATGTCTATGTTATCCCTGGCTTCGACCATACTCTCCTCACAAACTTGCTCCTCGTTCATCTCCCTGTGTGTTTGTAGGTTATTCCTCAACTCAAAGTGCTTATCTATGTCTTGATCCCACCACTTCCCGTGTCTACACGTCTCGTCATGTCAAGTTTGTAGAAACCGTTTTTCCATTCACTTCTCTTTACTCTCACCTAGATCGACCTTTCTCTGACACACTCCCTCATTGGTGTCCCTCCATGTTCTTCCCGTCACTGACACACCACCCTTGACATCACCCTCAACTCCCTCTACGGATCTTCATACCAACCCGCCCATCCTTCCAAACCAGAACATCAGTACCACAATGCCCACCTCTCCGTGCCATAGTGTCCAAGTTCAGAACCTAGGCGTCATGGTCCCCTTTTCTCACGAACCCCAAGTTCTACATGACAACGTCGCGGCATCTCCTTCTTCAAGCCATGAACCTCAACACTCTATTAACCCCATATCACCTAACCCACTCTTCCCTCATCTCCTTGAGTTATAGTCACCTGCTCCAAAAATAATATCCACAAACCCCTCACTAAATTAAATCTCACTGCCCAACTTACCCCATCCAATGATGTTGACCCAACCTCAGTGACTCAGGCCATCAAAGATCCCCAATGGCGTCAAACTATGTCTGATAAATATGATGCTCTCATTCGGAATGGGACATGGGACCTAGTTCCCCCCGATCCAACCCAAAATTTAGTTGGTTGCAAGTGGATTTTTCGAACTAAATATTTACCTGATGGATCTGTTGACAGGTACAAAGCTCGTCTCGTTGCTAAGGGCTTTCACCAGCTTCCTGGTGTGGACTATCATGATACTTTCAGCCCTGTTGTCAAGCCAACCACTGTTCGTATCGTTCTTAGTCTTGCTGTCAGTCGTGGTTGGTCTCTTAGGCAACTTGATGCCAACAGTGCCTTTCTCCAAGGTATTCTCTCTGAGGATGTATACATGACTCAACCACAGGGATTTATCGATCGTGATCATCCTCATCATGTTTGCAAACTTCGCAAGGCTATATATGGCCTCAAACAAGCTCCCCGTGCCTGGTATCATGAGTTGCGCCAATTTCTTATCACTTCTGGCTTCACCAATTCTCATGCTGACACCTCACTATTTATCTTCAACACTGATGGTAATCTGATGTATCTTTTAGTTTATGTTGATGACATTATTATTACCGGTGCAAATAAGGATGCTGTACAAAAATTTATCCATCTCTTTGCTCGTCGATTCTCTCTCAAAGATCTTGGACCATTGACTTACTTTCTTGGAGTTGAAGTGATTTCTCATGCCCAAGGTTTGCATCTATCTCAACGTAAGTACATTAAGGATCTACTTACTCGAACACGCATGACAGATGCTAAGCCTATGTCTACACCTATTGCCACTGATCCTATAATTACTCTTCACTCTGGAACTGCCCTCTCTAATCCTTCTGAGTATCGAACTATTGTTGGTAGCCTCCAATACTTATCTCTCACTCGCCCTGACATTTCCTACACAGTAAATAAGCTATCTCGGTTTATGCATCGTCCTACTACTGAGCACTGGACTTCAGTTAAGCGCCTACTCCGTTATCTCTGTGGCACTCTTGATCATGGAATTGTTTTATATCGACATTCTGACACGGTACTCCATGCATTTTCTGATGCCGATTGGGCAGGTAACAAGGATGACTATACTTCCACTAGTGCTTACATTGTTTATCTTGGTAGAAATCCTGTATCCTAGAGCTTTAAGAAGCAGCAAACTGTGGCTCGTTCATCCACTGAATCTGAATATCGCTCTGTTGCAACCACTGCAGCTGAACTTCGTTGGATTTGCTCTCTTCTCAGTGAACTTGGTGTTTCTCTTCCCCAACAATCGGTTTTTCACTCTCGCTTGAAACATGTGGCTTTAGACTATCATTTTATTCGTGAACAAGTTCAAAGTGGTGCTCTTCGCGTAACTCCTATTTCTTCTACTGATCAGCTTGCAGATGCTCTTACCAAATCGCTTCCCCGTACTCGATTTCTCTTCTTAAAGACCAAGATTGGACTCTCCTTACGGAGCTCCTTCTTGCGGGGGGATGATAAAGGATATTCATAAATTATATTTTCCCATTACTTTCCTTGTTGTGTTCAGTCAATTAGTCCCTAATTATTAGTCAGTTCCTTTTTCTTTATTCTTACCTAGAATAGGATTACAATTGTAATATATGTATGCACTCAGTTGTACCTACAGAAGTAATACCATAATTTTATTCTTCTCTCATTTCTTTATTGACTACTTGTGATGAAAGACCTGTCTTATGGGGTTACATGAATGGTGATCCCATCATCTCCACCTATTTAATGCCAATGAAAGCCATACCAACTCCCATTAGCCTGGCTCCAAGAAACCAGTGCACCCTGTACTCTCCAATCAATGCCTAGATGAAGTTGGCAATGCTCCTTTCAGCTAAAGAAATCACCTTAATGACAAAAGTATTACTATTTTGTTTGTTCTTATGTTTTTTTCTTGTGCCCATTAATTCACAAAATGTAAATACAACAGACAGGCTAGCACTTCTTAAATTCAAAAACAGAATAACTGATGATCCCTTCAATTTCCTCAATTTTTGAAATGAATCTGCACATTTTTGCCACTGGCCTGGTGTTGTTTGCAGCAGAAGACACCAAAAAATTACATGCTTGAATTTGCAGTATCAGAAACTGACAGGATCTCTGTCCCCATAAATTGGAAATTTTACTTTTCTTAATTAACTTATTCTTGATAACAACAGCTTTATGGGGAACATTCCTCAAGAACTTGGAAAGTTGAGAAGATTGAGATTCTTATGGCTAAGGAATAACTCATTTAATGGAGAAATTCCTGCCAATCTGTCTTCTTGTTCTAATCTCGTCGAGATTCGTCTTTCGTAAAATAATCTCTATGGAAAGATTCCAACAGAACTTGGATCTTTGTCAAAGCTCCAAGAAATAAGTGAAATCCTGCGTACTTTTGGGCACACGTCATCATTGAAGTTTTTCGATTTTCCTCCAACAGGCTTACCAGGAGGATTCCAAATGAATTCGGACAGCTGAATAGACTGGAATACATTGGATTAAGTAAAAACAGATTGTCTGGTTCTTTACCTCCCACAATTTTCAATCTCTCTTCTATTACAACTATTTTTGTGCAAATGAACCAAATGCAAGGTACACTTCCATCTTACATATGCAACAGAGCTGGTGGAGGCGGTGTTGGCGATTTCGATTCCAATCATCAGAATATAGATTTTCTGTGATTTTTTTCATTTTCTCCTCATACGCATATTAATAATTTCTTTCGGATATATTAAATGTCTTATTTCTCTACATTACTCTTCTCTTATGAGTCTCTAGCTATGTTTGTCTGTATCAGTTTATGCTCCATTTTCGAAA
>CAIGRO010135679.1:0-14887 GCA_903798355.1 Fraxinus baroniana
TCCTTAACAGACTTCTTTATCACATATACATGATACAAAGAATTTTGTAGTACATCGAAGACATAGTTGCGACACAAAAAATCTGCACTTTTCCATGCATCCCAAGCCGAACGCCTATGCATATCGGTGTCGTTTTCAACCACGACAGGGGCATCCTCGGTGAGGAAACGTGCAAGGCCCAACGTAGTAAGATAAAAAATTATCTTATTATGCCATGTCTTAAAATCAGTATCGGCAAACTTATCTGGTCGAATTGCATGATTTACCGAAAATGATGGCAAAGGTACAAATGCCGCAGCCCTAGGTTCTAGCAAAGGCATTATGTCAAACTGGATTGCCGAGGTCGCAGTCGTAGGCAAAGTGGGGTTCACTCCAACATGAGGAATCCCGCCACCAATTATCCCATCAACGGGAGGAATGCCAGTCGAAGTCTTCACAGGGTTGATAGCAGGATTTGGTACACTGGTACCAACAGTGTTGCTGTTCACGTCGTCATTTTCATGTGACGCCATTTAACCTTAGAACAAGCAACAAATAATTTAGAATACTTATAAAATCGAGATCTAAGTTATCTGTTCGAAAAATAAAATTCTTGAACAGATTATTTTGTCAAATTATTAACAACTTACCAATCATCTGAAATTGAATTAGAAATCATTTAATTAATAATTTGATTAATCATTAAAAGAAAATAATCAATCATGAGTAGTAATTGTAAATAATCATTACAAAATGATTTGAAAACCATGTTGGTTGTTAATACCATGCAAAGCTATTTAAATCCATGCAAAACCACTATCAATTCTGCCATGCAAACCAAAACCGCAGGAAACCTAAGAGACTTTTCTGTAAATCAAATTTTTCCTTACTGATTTAAACCTAATAAACTTACTGCGCACAATTAAATAGATAGATTATCAATCTTTTTCGTAACAGACAAACAAACTGAAAGTGGGGAGGAAAAAGTAAACCGACAGTAAACAAAGGGAAAAAAAACGACAGTAAACAAACTTGGAAGAAGAAAAACCCAATTCTCAATATTTTCTGAAATTAGAATTCGATTTAAGCTTGTTTGGGAAAATATTGGAGAATCAAAGTAAATCAAACCAAAACTGAAGGCCCATGTTTATACGGTTTCCTTAAATCGAATTCGTCACCTCACCAGAGTGCAAGAGATTTTGATTGGTGTTCGATTCACAGGATACAATCGGTTGTCGATTTATGCTGCACTACGTTAACTACCTAGCATTAGCTGTGTCTATCTCTCAAAGAATTTTAGCAAATGAAGGAAAAAAACTAGACTGCCGGAAATGGAAAAAGAGAAAACTGATTTTTTTTCTTTGATTGTGTTTGCTGTTTGAATCACTTGTTGTGTTCCGTCCAACTGAGAGCTCTTCTATTTATACACAGAGGAGGAGCCAGCTCTTTAATGCATTGAATGAGGAGTTACGAAATTGAAGAGGTGAAACTGATGAAATTGATGGACATGAAACTGTTTTTCCATTCAACAATTTTCATAAAGATTTTCATTCAAGATCATTATTTTCCAACAAATTGATCAAACAAACACTAAGCAAGTTCCAAATCAATCAGCAATAATGGAATCAAATGCTATGATTGAATATAAATACTTTCCTATCGATTTAACAACTATTGGCAGAAAAAATGGAATATACAGGGCTAAGATTTGTAACCTAAAAACAAGTAAGGTAGCTCCACTAGAAGGGTCCAAGAATCCCACTCGAAGCTACGAAGGAAGTTAACCAAGGAATCACGTAAAAATAGCCACACACAGAGGCGGCAAAGGGCAGTAGTGAGTGTTAACAAGAATTACCATATTTAGATTATGTGTAACTATATAATTGTAGGTTTCTTTAATGGAAAATCATTCAGCCAAAATTATTTACATGGTATCAAAGCCATACCTATAGAACAGTCGTCGAATCTTTAATTTTTATAGAGGTCAGAATTCCGTTCCAGATTTCTCCGGCATGATGGGCATTCGACGCGAGTTCCTGCATATTTGTGGGTGGTTGGCATGACTCCGGCGTCTTTTTGCTCTTGATCAACGCAAATCCAGCATCACTTTGTAGGCGTTTTCCTGTTCGAGACTTGCCGTGTTTTCTAGTTCTTGACTAATGCAACGTGTTGGTGTTAAAGGCGATTCCATCATTCCAAGGTGGTCAACGCGAATTTTGTGGGTTTGTGTATACTCTTCTTTGGTTGGCTGATTTGGGAGGTGAACGTGAGTTTTGTGGAATTGATTTAGGTTGTGTGGGATTTATTTGGGTCGTAATTATTGATGGGCTGTGTGGCTGCTCGAATTGGGCCACAATTAATTTGGCCACTAATTAGTGAGGTTAATTTTGGGAATTGATATGCAATTGGGAACAAAATTAATTGGGCCAAAAATTAGTGGGCTTTAATTAATTTTGGGGTTTTCAACTTGTACGCTGCTATTTGGTGTGTGCTGATTTTATTTTGAATGACCTATTTGCGATACAACATCATGTCTGTTGAAGCATTTTGTGTTAAATTTCTGGGGAATAATATTTCTATATGGTCATTCAATTCAATATTTTTTTAGAGGGAAGGAACTTTGGGGTCATATTGATGGGACCTCTAAAGCACCGACGATGAGAAAGATCTCATTGCATGGGAAACGAAGGATGTTTGTATCTTCTCTTGGATCTTGGGATCTATGGAGGCACACATGATAAATAATTTATGGGTCTTCGCTACTACTAAGGAGATGTGGGAATACTTAAAACGCATTTATTATCAAGACAATAATGCGTGGAGATTTCAGTTGGAATTAGAAATTGCCAACTACACCCAGGGCAACCTTAATATTGAGAAATACTATTCTGGTTTTTTGAACTTGTGGAGTGAGTACTTCGGGTTAGTTTATGCTAAGGTCTTTGCGATAGCCTTATTAACACTACAGTAGGTTTCGGCGGTTAGTAAGCGTGATCAGTTTCTTATGAAATTACAACCCGAATTTGAAATAGTTCAAGCGAGTTTATTAAGTCGTGAATCGGTTTCTTCGTTGGATGTGTGTCTGGCCCACTTGACCTCCAAAATGGACAGCAAATGTATTTCAAGCTGATGTTCAAGGTATTACTCCAACTGCACCACAAGCTAGCACCAGTTAAAACGCTATTACCCTAGGAATGGTCCAACAGATGATTGTCTCCGCCTTCTTTGCATTGAGCTTCCAAGGTAAGGATCAAGTTGTTATTTCTCCTTTGTTCATTGATTCAAGGACATCAAAACACATGAAAGGCAGCTCTAGCTCTTTGCATAATATCTGACTCTATACTGGTACCCAACATATTCAAATTGCTAATGGGAGTACCCTTCCGATTACTACTGTTGGTAACATTGGGTCCTCTTTTAATAATGTTGTTATCTCTCCGGGCTTATCTACTAATTTGATTTCAGTCGATCAATTAGTTGATAATAACTTTGATGTGTGTTTCTCTCGTGCTGGTTGTCTTGTACAGGATTAAAGATCGAGGAAGGTAATTACGAAGGGGCCCAAAGTCAGACGATTGTTCCCATTACAGTTTACTATTCCTACTGCTATGTCATTGGTTTGTATTGATGTTGGACTTAAACATGACATTCGACATAAACGATTAGGTCATCCTAATGCTTTAGTTTATCTCATTTATTGAAATGTGATTTTTTAGGTAATAAAGACAAAACTTGATTTTTCAGTTTATTTTTCAATTGTGATGCCTGTAAACTTGAGAAAAGTAAGATTCTTCCATTTCTAGCTCATGGCAGCTGTGCTAATAAATATTTTGAGATTATTCATAGTGATGTTTGGGGGCATGCACTTGTCACTTTACGTGCTCATTATAAGTATTTTGTGACGTTTATTGACGATTTCAGTTGTTATACTTGGATTTGTTTTCTCCGTTCTAAAAGTGAGGTTGGACCATTCTTCAAACTTTTGCAGCTTTCATTGAAACACAATTTTCTTTTGGTATTCAAATTTTGAGGTTCGATAATGGTGGTGAATATATGTCTCATTAGTGCCAAACCTTTCTACAATAGAAGGGTATTCTTTCTCAATGTTCTTGGCCATATACTCCTCAGCAGAACAAAGTAGCTGAAAGAAAAAACCATTACTTGTTGAATATTGTTAGGATTTTACTCTTGGAATCTTCAGTTTCCTCCAATTTTTGGGTTGAAGACCTCTCCATAGCTTTACATTTGATTAATTGACTCCCACTCAACATTTAGATTTTAACTCTCCTTATTTCCACCTATACACATGCCTCCTAACTATGACATGATGCATATTTTTGGTTGTGTTTGTTTTGTCCATTTGCCTCCACATGAATGACATAAGCTTTTTGCACAATTGGAACTGTGTGCTTTTATGGGGGTACATTATTGCTTATAAAGGTTTTGTGTATTATGATGGTGTTGCTAATCTCTTTCATATCTTTCGCAATGTGATTTTCTTTGAAAATCAATATTACTTCCGATGACATCTATCATCTTCTGATTTGACTCCACTTATTAGCTTTGAGGATTGCTCTCATCCTATTTAGCATGTTAAACCAGGTGTGATATATCAGAGATGATGGCCTCCAGCGTCATTGTCCTTCCTTATTCTGATCTCGATCCCGATCTCGATCCTATTTCAGTCTCTGATATACTACGACGGTTCACATGTATTACTCATCCTTCTGATCGGTATGGTTTTTCTGTATTCATAGTTTTTACTTCTTATTCTCATGTTGTTACCCAACACTGCTGGGTAAAAGCTATGCAAGAGCAACTTCAATCTTTTCAAGAGAATCACACATGGGATATTGTGCCTTGCCATTCCGATATCAAACCTATTGGATGTAAAAGGGTATATTCTATTCAGCTCTATTCTGATGGATCACTAGGTCTCTATAAGGCTCAATTGGTAGCTCTCGATAATTGTCAAGAGTATGGTATAGATTATGAGGAGACATTTGCTCTTGTTGCCAACATGATAGCAATTCGTACCATTATTACTGTAGCTGCCTCCAAAGGATGGCCTTTGAGGCAAATGGATGTTAAGAATACTTTCTTGCATGGCAACATTAAGGAAGAGATTTATATGACACCACTTGCGGGTCTCTTTTTCTTGTCTATGTGGATGATATAGTTATCACAGGGATTGATTCTGGATTGATATCTCACCTTGAAGATCCAATTAAGGAGTCTTTTCATATGAGAGATTTAGGTCCTTTACGATATTTCTTAGGACTTGAGGTGTATTTGAGTCCAGTCGGGACTTACCTACATCAACATAAGTTTACAGATGCGTTAATTAACTTAGCTGGCTTCAGGATGGTAGATATGTTGATACTTCTTTTGAGGTGAATGTGAAATACCATTCAAGAGCTAAAGGGTTTCAACCGTATGTATTATCTATTCCAAGTCAAAAGGGGGGCCAACATATATAGTAGTAACGTAGGTCAGTTACATGGTTTGGGCCCTGAATGCAATACTCGGTCCAACTTCATTTTATGGGCGGTCAGTTGTGTGTTTTGGGTCGACTATTAATTATACTCTCAATAATCGATTTTAAAAATGAAGCCATATGATTTAATCCTACAATTCATCATAGCCCTACGTTTATTTGGTATTAAAATACCCAAAAGTTTGAGCCATCAGATGGGTGGTTTTGTGCTGTAAATAAATGATGGCTTATAGGTAGCTGATTTAGCTAGGACGCATCGAAGCTTAGAAGCCATATCAAGATACCTTTTCCAATGATCATATTTGTATAAGCCACCGAAGAACATAAGGTGGTTCGTATTGTAAACATGCTAAAAAATTACAACTATTTATTTTTGTCATGTTCATTATGCCTAGAATCTCTTATACCAATTGTTGGGAATTCAAGGATCACGTATTGCTCGATACGCTTGATATGAAACCAAAGGATTGAGAGGTTGAAATTGTATGACACAATAATGAAGTATTTGATCACAAGCAAAAGAATAAAAAAAAGACAAGAAAATATGATAGAAGAATTAGGAGATTTTATTGCACTAATAATAATGGATAAATATACAATTGATCCGAAAGTTCTAGTATTCTCTTTTATCACATCATGAAATTGTGTAGAAGAACCTAATATTTATAGGACGTAAGTCGTTATGATTCAACCAGAGGATGTATAATTTATCGACTTCGAACAAGCATGTAGGGGACGCCAAACCCTCATAGTACAGTTTTTGATGAAGTAGGATGCCAAAAACCTGAGTCTAAAACGAAAAAGAAGAGAAAAATGTGAAAAATCGAAACAGGTACAGCGGCACTACGGTGCCACCTCTGGTGCCCACTATGCTGTCACGTCGGGCATTCTGCCCAAAATTTTCTTTTCTTTTTTGTTCCAAGTTGTTTTCTTCATCCCAAACTCCTCCGATCTTTTCCTTCTTAAGAAAAGGATGTCGGGCAAACTCGGGGCTTCCAAAATAGAATTTCAACTTGACATAGAACTACAATAGCATTCCAAACTAAATATTTTTAGACGTGTACTTCAATTAGAATTTTTCAATTACTTCAACAAGGAACTTGGGTCATACCTTAATTCTAAAAATCCCACCTTGACACGAATTTCACTACAACAAAAAAAGCTCCAAAATATTCTCCTCTTGAAGAAGAAACGTTTGCAATGAATGAAGTGACTCTTCAATAATAACTAAAACTAAATTCTCCAACCAAACACAAAATACTTAATCTCTTCTAATGAATCCAAGCACTACTCTGCATAATCACCTCAGATTCCCAAAAAAATCATAATGATTTTAAAATTCACAAATGGTACCGTAGGTGATGGTGGCGAAGTGGCATTATTCATATCTCCTGAACTCCACTAAGCAGTATTTTTCAAATCTGACATTTTGCGAGCTCCTAAAGGTATTCTACCAAACTAAATATCCACCATGGTTGTGCTGAAAGACTCTTCTAAATTCTGCACGACCCTACAAGATGTATAATTAAGATATTTTCTATCCTTCCAATACAACCTGGGCACTCTTACAAACTTTCAAAACTCCACCTCCTCCAAAGAACTCATTACCCTTTGAATCAAGGACAATGTGATGAGGTTCTTCTTCAAATCTGAAACATGCCGAACTTGACCTGTGTTCTAATTGTCCCATCCAATAGCCTCAATCTGGCTGTACCAATTTTAGCAACCCGACAAGGTGCGTTGTTTTCCATAACCACGACACCTTTGGAAACGATTTCATATGTAGTAAACAATTCCTTATTAGGACACATATGAAACACACACATTTAATCCAAAATCTAAATCCTCCTCTGGTCTAGACTCGATGTTATAAATAGACAAGATATCTCTCTCACTTACAATGTTCTCTACGAGATCTGCTTTAGCTGTAGTCTGTGATTGTATCATATATCGACTTGCAACCAAATTTTATTTATTCTACAATTTATAGCAATCCTTCTTCAAGTTTCCCTTCTTTTTGCAAAAGTTACAAATCTGATTATTGAACTTAGAATTCAAATCCGCTTCTTCCAGAACCACCAAGAGCAACAAGGCCTTCTCCATCTCTGAAATTTAAAACTAGATGCTTCATCTTCTATTTTGAAGACAAAGCATCATACACCTCCTCTATACACCTCCTCTATAGTGAGAGTATCAAGATTATACAAGAATTTGTCTCTAAATGAAGAAAATGAAGCGTGCAAGGAACACAATAGGATCAAGGTCAAATCTTTTTCATCATACTTTACTTTCAAAGTTTTGCAAATTAGTGACGATCTCTTTAAATACAAATAGGTGATATTCCAATGATCCTCTTCTGTCATTCAATGAGAGTATAAACACTGCTTGAGATGACTTGTTTGTAAGACTTTTAGTCATGCACAATTATTCCAATTTCAACCATAAAATAGTTGCTGAACCTTCTTTCAAAATGTCCAGAAGAATGGTATTCGATAGATGAATATAAATGTGGGAAACTGCATTCTTATCCTTCTACAATTTCTCCTCCATGGTTAAAGTTGTGACCATCTTGTCAATTTCCAACAACGTTTCATCCAAATCCTGCTATGCGAGTACTACACACATCTTAACTTGCCATATTGAAAATATAATGCTCCGATCCAAAAATGAAATTTCATACTTCGTGGAAACCATTACGAACAAAAGACCTCGAACAAATCAAACCTTGCACTCTTATGGAGCTGCTGAACCTAGCTCTCTGATACCAATTGCCGTGTTAATTATGCCTAGAATCTCTAATACCAATTGTTTGGAATTCAAGGATCGCGTGTCGCTCGATACCATTTGATATGAAACCAACCACCGGATTGAGATGTTGAAATTATATGACATCATAATGAAGTATTTGATCACAAGAAAAAGAATAAAAGAAGACAAGAAAATATGGCAAAAGAATTAGGAGATTTTATTGCACAAATAATAATTGAGAAACATACAATTGATCCTTAAGTTCTAGTAATATCTTTTCTCACATTATAAAATTGTCCATGAGCCTAATATTTATAAAGAACATATAGAGGATGTCTAAACCCTCCTAGTATAGTTATTGATGAAGTAGGATGACAAAAAATCAAGTTCAAAATGAAAAAGGAGAGAAAAACGCGAAAAATTGGAACATGTACAGGTGGCGCCGTGGCACCCATGCCCGATGCTGCAGCGCTGAGAGTCTACCCAAATTGTTTTTTTGTTCTAAATTGTTTTCTCCATCTCGAGCTCTTCTTCAAGTCCAATACCAATCTCTAACTCCAAATAGACTTCCAAAATAGAGCCTCAACTTGACATAGAACACCAATAACATTCCAAACTGAATTTCTTCTTAACGTGCATTTCAATTAAAATTCTTTAATTACTTCAACAAGGAATTCGGGTCACACCCAAATTCTAACAATTCTTATATCCATATATTTACAATCATTTTTTTGTCCATATAAAACAAGCAATCAACCATGGTAAACTGGTTTGATGTGATCAACTTTAGAAAATTTACCAAAGAACTGCCATGCTTGAAATCGCACCTGCAAAGTATCCAATCTTTCCTTACTCAATAAAAAAGTGGTTATATGATTCAATGTGTGATCAACAATAACAATTAGAGGACAACATAAATGATATAGATTTTGCAACAAAGAATCACTTGGTATCTGTGAATTCCATAATCTTAAGCAAAAAAATAAAATAAAATAAAATAAAATAAAAAAATTGGTATGCTTTTGTGACACAAGTGTTGTTTGAACTTGCATGTAGATATGAAATTTATTAAATGAATTCATGAATATTAATTAAGGAAGTAATGATTGACGTATGCCAGGCTAGTATTCGTGCTTGTGGTGTTGATTACAGTGGCTTTGTGATGCACTCTAACCCTACAACTAAAATAAGAGGGCCGAAGTATCAGAGCTAGGTTCATTCCTGATAGAGTGGTTCGTGAAATCCAATGCTAGAAGTTCTAATTTGGGATGAAACTCTTTTAACTCTTTTCAATAATTCAAAGGTGGAAGAATATATGGATTTCAGTTACGATTCTTCCCCAATCTTCAACAAAGAAGTTGGGAATCTATAATTTAGATAACGACAGTTATGACGGTCCACATATTTGATGAGCCAAGTGTCATCGAGATTCTCAAGGAGCCATAAGAGAAATATTTCAAGCTAGTTCTCAAGACGTTTAATTACTAGTAAACAACAATGATAACTTAAAGCATCAACTATTGTCTATTGCGGAAATATTATTGATCTAAGGTTGTATAAAATTGGTTTAGAAACAATGACCTTTGCTAGACTTTTGAAAAATATTAACAGCAATTTCATGAAAATCATTCATGGGATTTTAGAGCAGGAAGCCTCTGTACATAAATTTGGAAATGTTCATTATCCATTGTCATCGAATTTATTGTTTAGTTATAAGTCTATTTTATTCAATTATCCGGACCTCAATTCTTATTTATTTATCACTATATTGTTGGGAAAACGTTACTGTCATAATGATCGTTCATGTTGGATCGTAAAAAATTTGTAAACTGAAGTGGAAGCGTACTTGAATCAGACATTACACACACACACATACACACACACACACACACACACTAAAGGCTCATTAACCTAATTCGACCCATCATAAAATTAGGAACATGTTTGGTCTCTACAGTAAAGGTCCACACTTCAATTAGATGCTTTAAAGCTCAAAATATCAAAACCTTATTAGATCCCTTTAAACAGGCTTAACCAAAATTGTTAGCTTTTAATTTAATACACAATAACTTACATATAAGCCTACATAATCGATTAAAAATCCTTACAATCTCTCACTTGAGCTATATGTGTTACCTTATAATTGTGTATTAAGCATAATTTTACGGTCTGCTCATGAAAGATATTAGATATCAATCCCTTAGTAGACAGATCTGTAACCATAGAGTTTGTCCGATATACTCTATTGACACCTATCCACTTTGAACTCTTTCTTTAACAGTCTGGAACTTGATCTCTATATATTTTGACTATGTCGATCTCCTGTTATTATTGGAATACAGCACTGCTAATTTATTGTCACAAACTAACTTGAGTGGTGTTTCTATGGTGTCTACAATGAGCAACCGAGTAACAAAATTTCGCAGCCATATTCCATAATTTGATGCCTCATCATATGCTACAAACTCTGCTGCCATTGTGGAAGTGGCAATAAGTGTTTTCTTAGCACTCTTCCAGGAAACAGCACCTCCAACAAGCGATAGAAATAATCGGAAGTAATCGTAGCAATTAAATAAAGACTATCGTAACCTGATAAATAATCGGAACCAACAAATGGAAATCGTATCAATAACCAAATTTGTCCAAAGTAGAAATGGAAATTAAATTGCGTCTAAAAGATGGTACAATAAATGTTTCATTAAGATCCAAATAAATCCAATCTTTAGCAATAATCTAAATTTTCTTATTGCTTCTACTTCCACCGTTTTCTCGTAGCCAACTTAGATGTATCTTTCACAATTACTTGAATTTCGACAACTCAAGCAACCCTGCATAGACACATTGATGTGAGTTGTTACACCAGAATTTATCCACCACGTGTATCTAGGTCAAAGTTAAATTAACCTCATAACAAACAAAATGAAGAAGAATACCTTTCTTGGCACGTCATGGGTGATAGTTTGTACAGTTCTTCTTCTTATGATCTCCAGCTCTACAGAAGAAACAGTCACCCTCAGTTTGTTCCTTATGTTGCTTCTTTTGTGATGCTATACTTGCAGTTTCCTTATCAATTTTTCTTTTCTTGTTCCTTTTGTCCTTGGATGTGGTAGCTAAATAAGCATTTTCTATCTTGTCGTGCTTCAATTTTTCCTCTTCTTGGACATAGTGTAAGATGAGCTCATCAAGGGACTATGAGTCCTTTTGACAATTGTAGCAGGACATAGTGTAAGATGAGCTCATCAAGGGACTATGAGTCCTGTTGACAATTGGAGCTCACCTTGAATTGACTGAAGTGTGCTATAAAGGTTATCAGAACCAAGTGCACCAACAAGTCTTCAAATAAATCCAACTTGAGTGCTTTTAGTTTTGAAACAATGTGAGACATTTCCATAATATACTCATGTATCTTTCCTTTCCCTTTGTACCTCAATGAGATAAAGTTTGCCAAAAGTGTACTAGTTTCAGCTTTTCCATTCTTGGCAAACCTCTTCTCAAGGTTCTTAGGGAAACCCTTAGCCGTAATCACCTTATCGGACATAGTGCCCCGAAATGCTTCTGGAATAGCACGCTTTATGACCATCACGTTTATGCGGTTATATCGTTCCCACTTTTCCATCTCCATCTTGTCATCATAGATACTCTTATCAATAAGTACAGTAGGTTGATCGATCCATATAGCAAGGTCCAGATCCATGACTCTGAGAACAATCATTACGTTATCTTGCCATGCCTTGAAGTTGGTGTCATTAAGCATTGGAATAGAATTGATGCTAGTAGAGATATTGGCAGCAGAATCTGAAACTGAGTTAGAGAATAATTAATTTGAAGAGCTCACATCCATAATATGCAAATAATAATTTCAAATAATGGTAGACTCCATCAAAAGATACCTAGCACAACATCAATATTTAGTCTTTGGACATAAATATTGACTTGTAAGTGGTATTCTTGGTGTAGTGATCAAACACTGACAATAAAGAAACATGTATATCAATAAACTTTTCTTTGGATCGATTTATTGATCACACGTTAAACCAAATAATCGCCACATGTTTATCACCACAACTGTATGTGCAATTCAGCCAAATATTGACATTCCTTTGGGCTGATCAAATATTTGCATGCATAACACACACATACAAACACCTTTTAATATTCTAAATTAATTAATTTCCCCAAGAGATGTTGATTTGGCAACATGCTACTTCAATTAACTCACTTTCGAATATTATACCTCTCAAAGAGTCATTTGTACCAAAATTTGAAAAAGAAAATCGCCGAATTTGCGTATTTTATTTATTTTGAACATTTAAGGGTCTAAGGGTTAATAATTCAAAACTTTAGGGATCAAAAATTAATTATCTGAAACTTCAGGAGTCAATAATTAATTATTCGAAATTTGAGGGATCAAAAATTAATTATTCAAAGCTTTAGGGGTCAATTTAAACAAATTATAAACTTTTAGGGGTTTAATTACAAAATTCAGAACTTTAATGGCTCAAATTAATTAATTTTCAAACTTTATGAATTGAATTATTAAACCCAGAACTTTAAAGGCACAATATGGATGAATTTTAACCTTAGGGGGTTGAATCACTAAAACTTTAAACTTAAGGGGTTGAAACATTAAAAGACTCATTTTAAAGATTGCAACCATAACCCTAATTTTAAATTACAAACAAGGCCTTGAAATAACCTAATTTCCACTACAAGCCCCATCCCCAAAAAAATAACCTAAACTGAAAAACCCTAAAAAAATTGAAGGGAGTGATCCAGAGAGTGCCACCCTAAAAGCTGAAGCAGCACTAGCCGTTGTCGGGCGAGCGCTGCATGCTATGCAGCAGAGATAGGCACCGCTGCGCATAGCGCATGTAGCACTTGGGCAGTTGTAGCATGCCACCACTGTCGCCTTCGAGTACCGATTTTTTTAACTGAACTGAAATTCTGGAAAACCGACCAAATAATTTTCAAATTTAACAAAACTAATACCAGGATCCCTAAATTTGAAAACAATAAAATTATACAAGAATCAAATTAAAATCTTGATCATTGATTCAAATGAATAGATTGTGATACCACTTGTTGGGAAAATTTTACCGTCATAATGATCGTTTATATTGGATCATCAAGAATTTGTAAATCGAAGCGAAAGCGTACTTGAATCAGACATGACTATTGCGATGATGAGTCCTACGATTTTAGTCTTCCAGATCAACACGTCGTTCCTTTATTTCTCTCTGATGATAGGAGTTACAACATAATGAAAAATTACTTATGATTCGAGAACCATAACCGTGTGTGTGTGTGTGTGTGTGTATCTTTAGTAATTGTAATACTACCATTATCTTTTAATAAAAAACTTAATCCTATAATAAAATCTGTTTCTTTAATATTTAAATTTCTTACTCATGTAGAATCTTTTGGTAGAGTAAATTCTATACTTTGTCCACAATTAGTTTCAAAACTAATTTTACTATTTGGTTTTAATAATTCTGTATAAGTATATAAATCTCCAAGCATCTATTGGTTCTTTTGATTTTACTATATACTTATCTGGTATTAATTTTCTATTAATTATACAATTACTACAGCCCGAATCTACTAACCCTAAGCATTTTATAATATAATCTCCTATTCTTATTTGACATTTTATTTTAATACTTTTAAGTTTTTCTTGATTACAAACAACTTGTACATAAGCCATTTGTTAACATTCTTTACTTTGTTCTATTTCTTCAATTAACACTCCTTTTCCTTTTTTATTATATTCTAATATTTTTATTCTTCCTAATAATAATTTTTGCATATCTTCTAAATTTTCTATTCTTTTCCTGAGAATTTTTATCCCTGAAATTTCTAACTGTTCTTTTAAAAATTTCTGGTGTTTTGATCTCTTCTTTTTCTATTAAACATTTTTCTTCTAAGCATTTTATACATGCTTCTTTATAACATTCTAAACATTTTGCCCTAAATTTTCTAGCTGGATACCAATTACATAAATAACAGGTCATATTGTATGTTCTTCTATATTTTTGCCAATTATGTATACATTGTATTATATTCATTAAATTAATTTCTTCTTCTGATTCTAAATCTTTTTCAATATTTAAATTTGAAAATTCATCTATAATTTCATAATCTGATTCTTCTTGTTCATTTTCTAAGTTTTTGTCTTCTATTGATTATACTATAAATAGATTCCTTATCTGAAATATATTCATCTAATTGTATTAGATCTTCATTAGTACATTCTATTAGTGTACTTTTCTTATCATAATTATTTATTCTTTTTGGACAAAATCTGGCTAAATGTTCATTACCGTTACATACAAAACAACTAAGTTTATATTTATAAGTTCTATCTTGTTTAAATTTTCTTACGTACCTTTTTTTTTTTATCTAAATAAGGTTTTCTTTTATTGGATTTTCTAAGGAAATATCTCTTATTAATTNATAATTATTTATTCTTTTTGGACAAAATCTGGCTAAATGTTCATTACCGTTACATACAAAACAACTAAGTTTATATTTATAAGTTCTATCTTGTTTAAATTTTCTTACGTACCTTTTTTTTTTTATCTAAATAAGGTTTTCTTTTATTGGATTTTCTAAGGAAATATCTCTTATTAATTGTGTTATTCTATTTTTCTTATTATATTTTTT
>CAIGRO010135685.1:0-11376 GCA_903798355.1 Fraxinus baroniana
AAGTGAGAATAATAATTTTACATGCGTCGTTTTCTTCAGTGTCATTTTCCACAAATACTGTATTCACTTTATAAAATTAAAGAGAAATTGAAAAAGGTTATGCATAAAGACTGACAAAAGAAATGAAAAATTTGATGCAAAAATATATGTAATTAATTAGAAGAAATACCTCCGACGGAACCATTGGTGCATTGACAGCTGTAGCAGCAAGCTCCCCCTTCAAGGCTCCAACAACAGCTTCAGCTATTTCAATGGCCACTCCTTCCTGTTTACGAGTTTGAACATTATTTAGTGACATGGTACAAGTAGTAGAAAACATACAGAAAAATTAGTGCAGCATTCTGTAAACCTGAGCTTCCATAGTACTAGCACCAAGATGAGGAGTTGCAGTTACATTCACATGTTGCACCAATTTGTTGTCCTTTGGTGGTGGCTCCACTGTGAAAACATCAAGTGCAGCCTGCAAATAAGATTTTCTAAGTAATAATGAATAAATATCTTGGTTGATTCTTCCAGTTTCACTATATGTCTCAAATAATTAATCATTTGTTCTTCAGAATAATGAAGCAAGAACCTGGGCTACAATGCCTGAATCAAGTGCCTTCACTAAAGCTTCCTCATCAATCACTCCACCACGTGCAACATTGACAATTCTCACTCCTTTTTTCATCTTTGCAAAATTTTCATCGTTGAGAATTTTAGATGTAGATGGAGTAAGTGGCATGTGAAGCGAGATGAAGTCTGCAGATGATATAGCTTCATCGAAGCTCACAAGCTCGACTCCAATTGCACGAGCACGGTCAGCTGGGGCATACGGATCGTGTGCAATAACATGCATACCAAGCCCCTTGGCACGCCTAGCAACTTCAGTTCCAACCTTGCCAAAACCCATCACTGCAAGTGTCTTGCCAACAAGTGAAACACCAACGTACTTGCTCCTCTCCCATTTACCTGATTGATTACATTATAATAACTCAAGGTAATTAGATCAGTTTAAAGCTATACGTGCAAAATGCAGCAAAAAACTACAAACATCTGAAAAGAACAGGCTTGGAATAAAAAAAACAGCTTCACTCAAAGAGTAGAGATCCATGGATTATAAAAAAATTATAGAATATAGTAGCTTCATACACTCAAACCGGTTTCTGTAAGTTATTCAATATTAATCAAATATCTAGCTGGGCTGCTTAATTCCCAGTGAGTTCATCTTTCATTTGGGCTACTGAATGTGTGTTTGGGTTGTGATTGAGGTCCAACCATAACAAGGCATCAGTTATCTTTATATTCTAATGGCAGCAAATTCAAAAGATCGCAACAATCAGACCTAACATCATTCTACCGTCTTAAGACCAAATTAAATTTGGCATATTCCGGATCTGAAGCTTTATTTAATTAAATTCACCTTTTGGTATTCAAATTCACCAACAAAAAATTAACTGTTAGAATAAATGTTACGAATAACTTTAACAATTAAAAAAAAAAAACTAATTTTGAAAAAAAAATAAAATTGCAGAAATCAAAAAACGGATCATATACATGTACGTGTTGATGCAATTATGTATGAATTACCAGCTTTGACAGAGGCATCAGCTTGAGCAATGTTCCTCGCCATGGCAGTGAGGAGCGCAATTCCATGCTCAGCCGCTGCGACTGTGTTAGCAGTGGGAGCATTCACCACAAGACAACCATGCTCAGTCGCAGCAGCCAGATCCACGTTATCGATTCCAACACCAGCTCTTCCAACTACCTTAAGCCTACCGCCCGAGGACTCAAACACCTCACGACTGACCTTAGTCCCACTCCTCACAATCAGCGCGTCACATAGCGAGATCTTGGTGCAGAGCTCCTCAGGACTGAGATTATAAGAGCAATCCACGTTAGCGAAATCCTTGAGGAGCTTCACTCCGGCTTCTCCGAGCTTTTCGGCCACCAGGATTGTCGGCTTGGCGTCCATGGAGAGGACGACGAAGCGACGGCCGCGAGGCTCGCTGCGGCGCAAAGAGAGAGCGGTGACACCGAAAGTGGCGGAGAGGGAGTGGTGGCGCATCCATGATGCGGTGGTTGGCGACGGCGATGGTTTAAGGCTCGTTGATGAAGCTGCAGTCGCCATAGGTGGTTGATGTGTGAAAATTGCGGCGAAAGAGAGTGAAGTGCGCGACGGAGGAAATATGCGTATTTATATGCAGGGAGTCCTGGGTTTAGTGGCTAAAGTGGGAAATCAACAGTCAGGTAGTGAAAGAAATTTCTGCTCCTACAGTCCTACTCATTTTATTTAAAACATTTGATAAAAAAAACAAATTAATTAATTTCAATAACACATTTCATCTATTTTTATCAAAATTTTAGTTAAAATAAATATAAATATAAATCCCAAACCATTTACAATGCCAAAAATCATCCAAACTCAAATCTATCAATCGTTCGAAACGTGCTATTGATTTCATTTTTTCTTTTTGTAAACAGAAATTTCGTTATAAACTAATGTTACAATTTACATCCTATAAAAGGATGTTTGAGCCCCATTTTTGCCTAAAAAAAATTCATTTTCGAATTGTGTATTGATAAAAAATGTGTGGTTAAAAAATAGGAAAAAATTAGATTTGCGTATAATATTATTTTATTAAAGAATGTGTGGTGAAAATGATGTTAGAATACGATTTAAGAATGCATTATTTTTTTTTCAAAAAGAAGGGGCTCAAATAAGGACTAAATCGTACACAAGGAAAAAAAAAGAATCAATCAATAAAATCCATATTAAGCAAATAAATTGAATTAGCTAACTAATTAATTAACATTAGAATTAAAAAGTTTAGATAATCCTCAAGTCTAACTTATTTTTTTTCTAAAAGAAATTTCTAATCAATCAATTTCTAAATGTGAGACTCTCCAATTAAAGTAGATTGCTTTAGATTTTTTTTTTTTATGTAATTTTAGTAAGACATGTTATAATGGGAAATTTAGAGCTCCAAATCTCAATCTTTTAAGCTTAAAGCATTTAAATTTCCAAGATTATTAATTGCGTTGAATTTTTATGTACAATTGGGATTCATGAAATCCATTTATCTGGACACAAATCATGAAAATTACGAGGTACAAACGATTTTTTTTAAAATTAAAAATGGGAAAAATTATAGAAAATAATTAAAGAAAGTATAGTCCAGCAAGTTAACATCCTCCCAAGCCATGGGATGGGACTCTCTGGAGTTGATGAAGATCAAAAGACAACAATCTCAAAACTTGGCAACTAGATAGAAAAGTTATATCATCACTTTCTTGTCAAAAAAAGTTTCTTGCAATTTAAAATATGAATAATGCTATTTATCGTCAAACATCGATAATATAGTAATTTGTGCGGAATAATGAGATTGAGTAATTTTATTTTTATAAAAGAGAGAAATGTGAGAAATAATAAATTGACAATCAATTTTTACTAGATGAATCGCGAACTTGCCCATTTTGAAGAGCTAGATTATGTGTCACAACGAATTAAAATAAAAAAATGAGAAAAGACATATCAATATACAAAAAAGTCTAGATGAAAACAATTTTATTAGAAAAGTAACAATAAAATGAGGAAATAATATATTTTAAATAGTGATATAATGGGAAATATGTGGTTAAAAAGTAAAGAAAAATTATTGATGTGATGAAATATATTATTTTATTGAAAAATGTGTGGTTGAAAATAAATTTTAAAAAAATGTATGTTGAGAGAATGCGTGTCAAACATGGGCTAAATGAAAATCGCTATAGTTCATTAAACTTGATGGAAAGATAATTTATTAATTTACACTAAGCCCTTGTTTTGTGAAAATTAAAATTAAAATTTTAATTTAAGTTAAAGTCAATAATTAATTTTAACTACACATTTCATGAGATCCATAGCTTTTCAACCACACATCTCACCAATTTTTATTAAAATCTACTAAAAATTTGATTTTAATCCATATCAAATAAGGACTAAATAACAAATAACTCAAGAGTTTCGTTAGATAATGATAGGAGTTGGTTTAAAATGATTCTTTTTCAGAAAAAATTGAAATTTTGCTGACCAAAGTAAAAAACAAGATTGAGGGTCGATTTAGCATGACTTTTGCATTTTGTATATGAGCTTTAAGATAAAGTGTCATTTCTTTCTTTCTTTTTTAGAATCTAATTTTTGAAAGAACTTTCTACTTTGAAAATACTTATAAAAAAGTAACGTTAGGACAACTTCCACTAAAAACTCTTCTAAACATCAGAAATACTTTCATAAAAGTAATCAAAATGATTCAAACCTTTTGAGACTCAAAAGCTATTTTTAAGTTTACAAAACTCCGGTCAAATGACCTTAAATACTGCCAGAATGTAACACACTTTGTTCATTTAAAATACTTGATAACCTGAGCAAATCACACACTTATGGCTTGGCTTGCAGAACATTCCATATTCTACAACAAATTGAACTCGACAAAGTATCAGACGACCGAGTCAGAGGAGGGTACAAAATGGGTGAGATAAGCTTCAGCCAACATATGTCCCAATTCTACCTGGGCTTGTGTCGTTAAATGAAGATTATCTTCCATGAGTTGCAATCCCTTTGCATCGACGCATAAAACATTTGGTACCTCAATTCCCTTTTGCACTTGTCTTATTTTCTCAATGAATTTGCCCTCTCCTGATGCTATTGCCACCTACAAAATAACACCAGATTGTATCCAATGACCCTAACTCAGACATGGCATAATTTGATTTAGAAGTTACTTTTTCCCTGACCTGAATAATTGGAAGAGATGGCAAATGCAAATCAGCACGTACATTGTGAATAAGCTTCTCCATGTTCTCCTTGTAGGCCTCAGCATTGTCGAGCGACGTCGTATCGCTCTCTCCCTGGTACCACAACAAAGCCTTAATTTCGCTGCCCTGATCCGCTGCCGCTCTGGCTCTCCTTACCATGTTCTCGTACAGATGAGTTCCGCGCGCCCACTGCTTAATTCTGGTCCCACCTACGGCGCATGGCAGCAGCCCGACCACCCCGACCCGCTCCTTGATAGCGTTGGCAAATGACATTCCGGGCCCAACTCCACATATTTTTTTGCTGTCAATATCGCGGTGGAGGGGCTCATGCGCCACCTCCCAACCGAGGTGTGCGTTTAGGCAGAAAATTTTAGATGCATCGGGAGAGCATTCCACCGGAACGACGCCGTCCCAGTGGTGGTTGTGAACGCCGCCGCGCCCCGACATGTTGCTCTGGCCGGATAAGATGAAGATTTGTTTTGTGGGTTGGGCTTCATTTTTCTTTGTCGAATTTGAGAGTCCCATTGATTTGATAGATTTGAGGACTTAATCTTTGATAAGATGCCGCTCAAACATGGATCTACAGTCTACACCACTGTTGAGTTAGGTGGGTGTAGGGTATATTTATTAGAATAATGCTGTTTGTAAGTCGAGTTGAGATCTGATGTCATTTTACTATGCACCCAATTACGGTGGACAGCAAATTGGACGACAAAAATGGACAGCAAAGAGTGAATTAGTTAATTAAGTTCAATTTCACTTAAAATTGATTTTATTATGAGTTTTAAAATTGAGAACCAAATAGATCTAGTTCATTTCTTGACGTTAGAGTTACAAAACCAAATATTAATTTTGCTTCAAAGTTACTTCTAATAATCTCTCAATTAATTTTATTTTGAATTGAACTAGAATCCATAAATTCTGATCTACCGATTCTTTATTAGAAACAGTCGTAAACCACCCTTGCTCAGGCATAATTTAGATCCCAGTGGACCCAACACCTTATAATTGGTTAAAAGAAATATAACGATTGAGTACTAAACACGGGAGATCCTGATGATACATAGCATTGCTTTTCTCGTTCAAGGGTTTGAAAAGGTAAAAAGAACGTTGTCTTCTCTTCGTACTCTGAAGCTAAAGTATTTTGAAAAGGGAATAACCAAGGATCTGTTCGGATCGAATTAAAATCTAATTTTAATCTAAGTTAAAGTAAACAATCAATATCAACTACATCTTTCATGAGTCCCACATCTTTTCAACTGCATGTTTCAAAAACTTTTATTACAATCCATTTAAAATCTGATTTTAATGTACACCAAATACCCTCGTAATATGTAATATTCAATGTCCCATATAGTGGTACTAAGCACTCGTGATGGTACATTACGGGATTGTATCACAGGATGATACTTCAAAATAAGCAAGCTGCAGATCCTCGATTAACTTTCAGACCAAAACCAAGACCTGTTACCGTATTCCAGTCAATGAGGCGTGGAAAAGGATTAGAAATTACAAAAATTATGACTAATGAGTTACGAGCATGAAAAACATAATTCGATTAGCCTCTCCCGTAAACCATTGATCAGAACTAATGGTATGGAATGTAGATGCCCAATACCTGCAAATATATTAGAGAAATTCAAGTAGTGCATCGCAGTTGATAAAAGGTAACTTCAATATTCTAAAACATTCTAGGTTCCACATCATTACGTGGATGAACAAGAATGGAAAATACAAACTTATATTTCATTTGTTCGAAATAAAACTTTCATCATTAATAGACGCTTTAAGATGAATAGTCTACAATATTGTCTGCAAAGTATTCACTTTTGGCAAAAAGAAAAGTAGATGGAACTGTACCTAATGTGAAGCCTGGCATGACAAAGCAATATACAAACGAATACCTTGGGAGAAAAAAAAAAAAACACATTTCAGAGAGAGATTATGGCATGCATATTCATTCCCTGTGCATTTCAAGCACATGTACAATCCACAAAGGCACAAACCTCTTAGGTCTCGCATATGCGCTATTTCTTAGTACCTATTAACTACAGATTCATTATCTTCTGCCCACAAATTTCAAAAGAATTTTTTATAAGAATTTCACTGAATTTGGCATTGAGTTTACGAGTCATTTAAGGATGATACTAGTGAAGCAAAACAGTTGAGACGTTTGCATGATTTCAGCAATTTAGAACTTGCAAAACCTCTCGTAAAATATCTCCTTCAAAGAATTAGTGAGAGCATTTTTTAAAGTTTTGCTCTTTTCGTCTTTCCAGTTCAGGGTAAAAACAAATTGAAGAAACAATGAATCATTACATCGATACTTTAAATTCCATGATGAAAGATGGAATTCCTGAGGTACACATAAACAGACACCAGAGAGAGAGAGAGAGAGAGAGAGTTGATGAAAACACTGTGACGCCTCGATAATGCTAGCAGAACTATAATTAAAGTTGCTTCCCTCTAACTTCCAATAACTTATCAGTTTTTAAGTGTACAAAATCAAAAAGAAGAGGAACACATAGCCAAAATATGACTACACCCCCATCAAAATAAAATGCCTTAGCTGTTAAAATTGTGCACTGGAGATACAGTGCAAAGAAGCATAACATTTGGAATTTTTTCATGTTTGAGGAGATGACCTAAAGAGATCACTTTCGGAGGCTTCAAAGCAAAATAGAGAAGAAAAATAGCCAAAATCAAATTATTTGTTTTGTCCTTTCTTGTTTGTGCTAACAATTGTTTTAAACACACAGTGGTAAATAGGTATTACAATTAAATATCAAGAGCAAAATAATCACTAGGCGGTCCTCCCCATACTTATTTGAATATAATCTACAAAAATAACCCATAAAATGTTCAAAGCTACAACATATAATTATTCTAATTTGATTTTACCATTGTTTGGCCCCAATTATTCAAAAACTCATTTTTCTCCAAATTCATTTTCAACCATATATTTTATGGAATCCACATCCTTTATTAACTTTTCAATCACATATTTCATCAACTTTTATCAAAATATTCTAAAAATTTTATTTTTAACTGAACCAAACAGGGCCTTTAATGTTTCAGTGCATGGTCTACCTATAATGTGAGAGTTGGGTATATGATTATCACATTAACCATTAAGCTTAAATACATGTGCTACAATTATATTATTCTAGGTGTAATTTTCTTAACTGATAACATCATATTGAATAACTTGTAAAAGTTTGCGTTAGGTTTTATCTACTTATTTTACTACTACTGTAGTAGAGCTATAAGATTTTTATTCTGAAAATAAATGTGAAGACTGCTTCACTTTGCACTTAATCCTCAAGAGGCCTTTGAACTTCAATATGCCTGGCGTGCTATAACTATGCAAAGAGAATATAATGGATAAATATAAAATTTTCATGTCTCTACAAGGAAATCTGGTAAGTTCAGCACATTATAAGCTTTTTCAGCAAATTCATTAATATTTGACAAAGATCAAGAATAAAAACCAATAGAGCAAGGCATTGTAAATTGACTTAATTTGGCTTATATAAGAAGCTATACTTGGAAGGGTAGAATTAGCTAAGAGCATAAATGCTACAACAAAACTGAATGTAAAACACAAAGGCGCTTTGGAACAGTATATTGGACTGGCGGGGTAGAACCAGGAGCGATAGGATTAGGGGAAAGTGTATTTAGGTGGATTATGATGCACTATTATAATATGGCATTTAGTGCTACACCATATTAGAAGAACCGAGGATGTTTAGGTATTGAAAAATAAATAATTTACAACAATAATATTTTTGTCTAACTTTAAAAAAGAGAAAAGTTACTTTCAATCAATTTTTTTCCCCTACAGATATTTAAGAAAATTTTACTTTTTAAAAATAATTCTTACATTTGTGTCAAATAGATTTGATTAACAAAAAAAAAGTTAAAAGAATTCAAAACTTACTTATTTACTTATAAGTAAATTTATTAATGTACTTTTATCTATGACCATGTTCGAATAACTTACTTTTTACTTTAAAAATTACCTTTTTTAAGTAACTCCAACATCAATGTCAAAATGAAAAGCTTACTTATTTTTAACTTTGATTAATACAAAAAAATTATTTATTTTAAAGCACATTTATTTTTTTCAAAGCTTACTTATTTACTTATAAGTTTCGTGTTCTTGTTCTTTGTTTTCGAATTTTTGTTTGTTTTTGTTTTCTTTTCTTTTGGCAACTAGAAGGATTGAATACGATAATTGCGAGTGAGTTTTAAGTGATTCAAATCCACCCTTAACCCATGTATCTTGGGTTATTTTATGTGGTAGACATAGAATAGAATAAGTTTACAGAATTACTATAATCCGAGTATTAATTGCATCAAACACAAGATATAATTAAATTAATCTTTATCTGGTCTTACATGGTGCCAAATGCACCCAAAGTGTATTAGGAACCTATGAAAAGTCTATAACAAATATTCATTATGATTCTCCCATTAGACTGTTAAACAAAAAGTATATTAGGAACTTATGAAAAGGCTGAAAGAAAAGGACTTTTAGCTATTCAATGGGATTCTCACAAATATTTTCTAGGAAGATACTTATTTTAGACAAGCCAAACCAATAGGATCAACAAAAGGTTCACCACAGAAGTTGTCAAAAGCAAATCAAAGATGTGCATAGGCAACAGTTTAATATTTTAATAACTTATCCTTAGAGATCTTTTTTGTCAATCGACCTTTGTTTATCCTTTCCTTTGTATTCCTTAATAACCAACAATAGGCGTTCAAAAAAATTTCAGATTGCCCAGTATTCCACCAATTAGTAACCCAAGATTCCATACTCGTAAATGATCCTTTTTTTTTTTTTGTTTCTCTCGGTCTTACGAGAAAGACATGTGAATCACAAAAAAAATTGATACAAACATTCTTGGGCCTTTTGTCGTATGTTACAAGATCACATTTTTTCATCTTGAGATTTATGTTTAAGCCCAAAAATAGAGTAATTATATAAATTAAAGGTTGATAAAAAATCATGGCTTGATTTCATCACAATGTCACAGCAGCACAGATCCAAAAAGTGTACAAGAATTTCAGCTGCAATACATCTCCCTTTAATGTTTTGAAATGCCAAGTGAGAACACTTACATGTCAATTGTACACAAGTTTTGTAAAATTAGATCATATGACTCACAGGAATGCCCATCATGATAATGCTTGTTCACAACATGTTAGTCAAGAAAAATGACACGTGGATGCATGCACAAGAGTACTTAAGGACTTTGTCGAGTACATAAACACGTGACAAATGATACAAACAAGAGCTATAGTCACCAGAGGGAGAGAAAGGTAGGGCTAGGGTGAGGAGATTACTGACTTAGATAACCCTCTTCTTATCATAGTTTGAAGGCATTGGAATCTTTCTCAATATTTGTTCATCGATTTTCCGGTACTGTGTCTGAATAATCTTTTGTGCAATAATCAGCTTTTCATCGATTTGCTTTTGGTATTTGGCGTACAACACAGGTACTGATAAACTAAGAAGAACCACTGCAATAACAACAACAACAACAAAAACACATTACAACTATAAATTACGAGAAAAACACATAGACCTAGAGTAGATCCAGCAAATACTGACCAATATACGCCAGGGTAAGGAAGTTGAAGAAACCTCCAATGTAGGAGATCACCCACAAGCTTAAAAAGACCTAACAAGCAAAATCCACATTGCATCGAAAAAAAAAAAAATCAGTTAGTCATATACAGAATCACTCTATAAACTTTATCTGCTTGAGGAAAATAACAAATTAAAATGTGTAAACAACCTGAACAAAGAGTCCCAAGTTTCCACCAATGGCAATGTCTTGTGCAATGGATAATGCTCGATTTACCCAAACTCGCATCTCATCAGCAGCTTTCACAACAGATTCCTCGGAAATGTCCAGATTAGGAACAGGAGGCAGAGGTCTAAAATCAAGAAATGATATGCATTCATTTAACTTTTAAGATTCCAGTAAATAAGAGCGGATTACATTGCACATAGAAACACCCACCATCAGAAAAACAAGTGAGCAGGCACATGAAACAAATGTCAGTCCTAATAATGAAAAAACCAATCAAACAGTTTCTACCAGTACTGAAATAATTTCTAGCCAAATATAATTTCAGCTAAGGAGAATACAGTAACAAATCAGGAAAGAACTTAAAAGGCAATAAATCCCAGATGTTGATATACGTAAATCCATCAATATTTATGCTACCTATTGAGAAGTAATGCAGATTTGGCCCAGAAGAACAAGATCACTACAAGTAACAATAAGACATTTGAAATAAATGATAAGAGATTATAGCCGGCTCTTTCAAATAGTAACCAAAGGGCGGTGGAACTGATAAGCAGAGCAGCACTCCCAAACCAATTCTTCCACAACAACACATCTGCAACTGCACCAAGAAATGAACCGTATGAAAAAATTATTGCTTGAATAAATTATCAAATCCTTCAGAAATCACGAATCTATACTGGGTTTGGAATTAGGTTTGGTACACCCAAAAATATTGTCCAAAAAAACCTAAAACTCGAACGTGTATCGTTGTAGATATGGATTATACCTGCGCCAC